>PVJH01002301.1:0-173203 GCA_004026705.1 Nesogale talazaci
TGGGGTGGGGTGCAAGAGAGCAGCAAGGGGAGTAGAGAAATGAAATCCCGGGGGAACACAAAAACTAGACTCTGGGGCCAGGCGAGGTGCCCCTTCACTCTCAACTGGAAAACCCTCATAAAGGACAACAAATAGACCTTAAACTATTTATAGGGTTTGTTGTTATTGTTGTTGTTGCCTTTCTGTTGTTTTTCCTGTTGTCGCTATCATTTTATTGTCTATTTTCTTGTATCAGGGCATATTATTATCACTGCCTGTCTATCTGGAAGGAGTAGACAGGATAAAAAAGCCAGTGGGATTACAATCCTAGAGGACATGGAAGAGGGGGAGATGGGAGAAAAGGAGTGGGTGTTAACAAACCCAGGAACAAGGGGACAGCGAGTGGCCAAAAATTGATGGGGAGGAGGGTGTAGAGGCCAAGGGGCTGATGGACTGAGAGACTGAGGACTGGAGAGAGAATTGCTTTGGAACTGCCTCCTGAGCATTTCTCATTCTGAATTGTAACTTGTTAGCTTTCTTAATACACTCCAGCATTGAGCTTGGTCTGTGGGTTCTGTGTGGTTATTACCCTGAATTATCCCACCTAGCTGAGAAGTAGAGTGCTGTGGGAGGGATGGTTGGTGTCAGAATTGGGAAAGGAGGAAAAATGGAGGCATGTGTGACTTCTACTTCACAGGCTTTCTAAATATACTACTGGGTAAGTGGTTTAAATCCACAGGTGCTGCCTAGGACAAAGATGTTGATTTCTGTCCCCCCTCCCTCAAAGATTTACAAAGCCTTGGAATAGGATCATTATAAGTTGGAATCAACTTGATGACAGCAATTTTTAATTTTTTCCATAGAAATCGACCTGGGGGTGATGCTGATTCTTTTTTCTCCTTGTAAAGTCAGATAAGATCAAATGCTGCTCCACTGCTGTGATAGTTAGGATTAGTTTCCCAACTAGGCCAATGGGAACACATGGCTTCCTGAGGTCAATGCTTGATTGGAGGGTGACCAAATCAATGAAGACTGTGGGCATCCCCAATCTCTCTTGTTCCCAGTGATCAGACCAGTGTGCTACTGCTTTAGCTAGTTCTCTGCCTTGGCCTATGAGATACACAGCATGTGTGCTACACTGGTGTGTGCAGCAGTTGAACTTGAGGCTGGTTCTATTCTGTTGCCATCCTTTGCTTAAGATCGAGATCCCATCAGGACTTGCTTTGCTAAACTCCCATGCCACAGTCTGTTGTTGGCCCATCCTGCTGTCTGCTGTCCATGGGTAAGACTTTGCCTGTCTTGCTGGAGGGAATATTCTACTGTCTATTTTCTTGACCTTGAACCAGCCAGCCCATATGAGTTGAAGAGCTTCTAGTATATTAACGGTTCTGCACAAGTGGGTTGAACTGAGACTCTGAAGTGCTACGTGAACTAATTAGCTGTTATAGTCCTTCCTGTTGTATAAATCCAACCTATTATATAGAGAGAACCACAAGCGTCCTGCTTTTGTTTCTCTGGAGAACTCTCCCTAACACACAAGCCTTTTTTTTTTTTTTTTTGCAAGTGATTAAGCAGCTCAACTGTTAACAGGTTGGCAGTTGGAATAAAAGTTATCCATTGGGAGTAAGACCAGCAATCTATTTTTGTAAAGACGACAGTTCTACTCTGTGCAATTGGGCTGTGCTTTGAGTAGGAATCAAGTTAACAGCAATGGGTTATTGTTGTTTTGTTTTTCTTTCCCATAGCACAGTGGTTTTTGAGGTTCCTTTATGTACTACTATAAATAATTGGCTTTTTACTTTTTTCCTGATGAATAATATTTTATACTATTACCTATCACTTTCTGCTGCTGCTATTGTTGCTGTTGGGGCTCCCAAACATGCTTGTTCTAGGTGACATGGATTGTCATTGTCGCTGACACTATGGACCTTCTGATCTACATCCGTATGCTTTACCATGAGTTAAATGTGAATTTGATAAGAGGTGTGCTGGTGGCTATCGAGCATTTGAAATATGGATAGTTTCAACTTAAATGGTAGAATTCAAAGATTTAATCTAAAAAGATAAAAAAGTCAATAATCTGTATGTGATTAAATATTGAAATGATAATATTTGGGAAATTATTTTCATTGTAAAAATAATTTTATTAGCATATACTTCATATATCATACAATTTAATCATTCTGTCATATTAAGAAGAGTAGTGCAGTCATCACCACAATTCATTTTAGTGCACTTTTCCTTGTATTCATTGCTGTTAGCTCCCCATTTCCCCCCAGCATCCCGTATCATGCTCTTAAATAACTATTAATTCAATTTTGGTCTCTATAGTCTGATCTATTCTTGAATTCATAGACAGAAAATCATCTAAAACACCAAGCAAACAAAACACTCGAACAGCAAGAAATAGACAAAACAGAGACAAATATTAATAGAAAAGTAGAATAAATTAAAAACTGAAACTTTAAAATGAATCAAAAAGAGATCAAATGATATCATGTTATATTTTAGTCTAACTACATCTGCTACAACTGACTTTAGAATGCCCTCTATCTGATAGCAAGGCTATTTATTTCCATGGACTATGGTCAGCAGGGATTCACCAAAGGCTTAGTCCATATGGGACCTTACAAATGGATTTTGAGCATCCTCTGTAATTGTTAGCCTTCTGAAAACCAGGTGTACATAAATTAAGCTCTGATACTGTAAATTAAGCTTGAATTTTATTATTTGCAATCTTTGGATCACACATACAAGTGCGAGTCTTTCATATTGACATAGTTGACAAGTGTTTAAGACTGCAGACTCTTTCTGATACCCAGGCAGCATCTGTTTTTTCCCCACACATTGCTTTTTTTGACACAGAACACCCATATCTTCAGGGATTTCTTTATGAGGGTGAGTGCTGAGTTCATAAGAACTAATTATTCTTAAATTGGGGTTAGATTTACTTGCAAACACTAAATATATTTGTATACTTAAAGCTTTTACATTTCTTTGGTGGTCATGCTTATGTTAATTTCATGATTGAGATGTGGTGCTGAAGTCTAGCCTGTTAATCTGGAGATAGCCGTTGAGTAGCCAATGAGGCCTCTGTGTGGACAAGGCTTTCTCCTGAGACTTCTGGGAAATTTCGTGATATTTCCCTGATGGATATGAGATGCTATCTCCTCAGTTGTTGGGAGTTAGTCTCAGAGATGATGAATCATGGAGATGGCAGCACCTGAGAAGCTGAAGGAGTCGGAGGAGAAGCCACATGGCCTTAGCCTGATGGAACTAGATCTCTGAAGCTGGAGAAGTCACCTGGAGACCCCTGCCAGTGCTGAGTTGCCTATACCCACCACTGGATAGTGTTGATGGACCCTGAGCTCTGGAAGTGAGAGCCCCTGTTGACACCAGAACTCTGCATCCACTGACCTGTGACTTCATGAATCAGAGGGAGACATTATAGACTGGTATCGGGCATATGGGCTGATATCGGACTTATGACTTTGAAGTGAACTGCGTTGGAATGTTTTCTTAATGTCTTATTTCTCTTGTATATAAACCATACCCTTATATCCATATGCGTGTCTATGGCTTTGTTTCTCTAGTTTACCCGAACCTACGCAATTTCTCTTGTTCATTTTAGTGACATTATCATCATTTTATGAAAGAAAATGTTATAGGTCACTCCCCTAGGGCAGAGGTTGGCAAACTCTTGAGACCAAAGAGCCAATCTGGTCCCTCCAAAGAACTTTCAAATCACTCAAGAGCCTTAAAAATGTTTTTCCAAACAAATGAAATCACCGTGATCTGAAATAATAATAACCTTCAAATATTTTCAATGATACTTCAGAGCTGTACCTTCACCCTGAAAGTGCCACATAGGGGTCACAAGTCACAGTTTGTGGACCCCTGATCTAGAGTATATGGTAATTCCATTGGTAGTGTCATTAATTTAGCCAATGGTATATAATTTAAAACACTGTTGAGGAAAAAAATCATCTTAATGTGACACATTATATTTCTATTGAATAGACTGAGCTAGTGTGTCTATCACTTGTTGGAAGGTCTCAAAAATATGTTTGTCTATTCTTTGATCACTCGGCTCACTAGGCATTCTCATAACAATAACAAATTTTCTTGTCCAGTGAAAATAGTTTGCAGGGGGAACTAATTTTCATAATAATGTTGTCGAGAACATTATCCATTACTTAATCATTCTGTAAATTTGCCAAATTTCTTTTTCAAAAAATGTCTGGAAATATTTCTTGGAGACACTGAAATCTCTTAATACCATCAAAACACATAAAAACACAGAATCTGGTCATTGACCTCAGAAAGTACAGAAAAGGGCTTCTGAAGGAGGAGGGCACAATTATCAATGTAGGTAGATATTTTCCATGTGGCTATTCCATCTGTCAGATTAGGTATTTTTTTAAAATAGTCTTTGTATCATCTCCTCCTCCTCAATAGAGTTGGCATGTTTTTTATGGAAGGAAGGAGAGAGAGAACAGCAATTGACAGGTTTGGGTTTGCAGAATCTCTGAAGTAATTCATATTCAAAGAGATAAGAAAGTTTACTAAGGGTGTCCCTTCTGAGGTACTAAAGAGAAACAGAAAGCGTCTGTCCTTCATCTTTATTCATGAAGTCCTTGAGGATGACAGGAAAGGAGATTGGCGATTAGGAGACCAGGCACAGGCACTGCCAGGCAGCCAGTGCAGACACATTCAGTTGAAAAGTCTTGGCTGCCTCTGTTGCTGTGCATTCGGGGCTGTGCCAAGCCACTTACCTTGTTGTGCTCTGCATTATTAATGCCTTCAGAGGGTCACTCATTTGTATGCTGGGAGGGAAGGTGAGAACAGGTTGGCATGGTTGTGTCTCACAGAACCCTGCCTTGTCACCGTGGGTGACACCAGGGCATCCAGAATGATACAGAATTGAGCAAGCACAGCTGGAAGACAGCAGATTGTGTGGAGCCCTGAACAAAGATGAATTTAGTCAGTTTTAAAATAAGAAGTCTGGTTTACACTTTCTCTGCTCCTCTTAGTCAGAGTCTAGATTCCCTCCAAAATTAAAGATGTGTTCAAAAGGTGTGAAGCTCGGGACAGATCAGTGGGATACAATTTTCCATGTTAAATTGCCCAAAGAAAGCTGCATGTGTGGTTTCCTCAAATAAAATGATTGTGGGCATTGGGGGACAGAATTTGGTTGGTCCCTGTCCTGACATTACCATCTTTTTCTAAGAAGCCATGTTGGTGCCTATAAAAGGATCATTAATTGGAAGCCAGAAAGACAGGTCTGGAATGGTGTTTCTATCTTACATTCTGTCTGGTTTCCCACGAGGTATACATGATTCCAGCTTCCCTTTCATTTTGACACCAATATTAGGGTATCATATACCCTTAACTTTTGTATGTCTTCTACAATTATAAGAAGCAAGGTAGGGAACATTATTTCATAACAATTGCAACATGATGAAAACCTTATTTTATTGTTTCTCATTTGAACTTGCATTTGGACGAACTAACATAATGTTGTTCTGGTTAGGTGCTGTTAAGTTAATTCTGACTCATAGTGACTCTGTGTGCAAAAACCCAAAATGGTGCCCAATCCCGCACCATCCTCACTGTACTTACTGCCTTTGAATCCATTGTGGCCACCACTGTCTCTAGCCCTTGTATTGATGGCCTTCCTACTGATCCTCTGCTTGGCCAAGCATGATACATGTCCAAGGAATGTGAGACAAGTTTCACCATCCTTGATTTAAAGAGTGTTCTGGCCATACTAATTCCAAGATAGGCTTGTTAATTTTCTTTGAAAATAATATGACTTGCGTCAGGTGTACCTTAGTCCTCAAGGGGTCTACATATAACCTCCTATCTGGGGCATGGACAACAGGGAAGTGAGTAAAGGGACACATTGGACACATATGATATGAAAAAGTAATAATGATTTGTAAGTTATTAAGGGTTCATGGGGAGTGAGGTAAGGAGCGGAAATATGGGGAACTGCTACTGGGGGCCTAAGCAAGGGGAGGACGTTTTGAGAGTGATGATGGCAACAAGTGTGAAAATGTGCTCTGCATACAATTGACATATGTATTGATCATGATGAGAGTTGTATGAGCTTCCAATAAAAATGATTTATTAAGAAACAAACAAACAAAACAAACAAACAAAACACTTTAAAGATGTCCTTGCAGAAGATTTGCTCAACGTATAATGGGTGTTGGTTTGGGAACCCAAGTAAAGTGAAATTCTTCTTTTTCATTAAGAAATCATTTTATTGGGACCTCTTATAGCTTTTTATAACATTCCATACATCAATTGTATCAAACACATGTGTACATATGTTACCATCATCATTCCCAAAACATTTTCTACATGGGCTCTTCATATAAGCTCCTCTTTTATCCTTTCTTTCCTCCAACTTTCCACCCTCATGAATCTTTGATCAAGTATATATTGCTATTATTATTTTGTAACTTGCACTTTCTGTTAAAGTGAAATTCTCAACAGATCATGATGTTGTCTATTAGTTAGCTGTGAGCATTTTTGTTTGCTTGTTTGTTTATGAAGCTGTAATCTACATTCAAGGTTGTATTCATAGATTGTTAGCAATAAGAAGTACTTCAAGTAGTCTTTGCTTTCAGTAAGCAAGGTTGCATCATCTATTATCGGTTGCTAATGAGTATTTCTCTAATCCTGATTGTCTCGATAGTAAGTTATTTACTATGGATCTTCTAACCAAAGTCTCACCTAAATTCCACAAAATGACCTTGTCTTGTATGTATCTAGTAAGAAGGTGCTGGAAGATACTGATAGGATTCATCTATAAGAAATTGTGAATGGGATTCCCTGGAATATCATCCTGTTGCATATAAAATGAGCCCTACTAGAAGAGGAGGAGGGAATCTCCTTACCAGCAAGAGTCATGAGTGGAGGGAATCCTCTGGACCTAAGATCCCTGTGCAGTGAATCTCTTGGCTCCAGAAGACAGCTACAACACTAGAGGAGCAGGAATAGAACCAGGGGAAAAGAGTGCAAGACTTCCCCAACCATGGAACAAATAAAGCTCAGTGCTTTTCTCCAATGATCATGATATTATCTATTGATCCAGTTGTGAAGATTTTTGTCTTTACACTGAATCAAAATCTGTACTGAAGCCTGCAATCCTTGATCTTCATCAGAAAGTGCACCAAATTCACCTTGGTTTGAGGAAGCAGGGTTGTATCACCTGCATATCTCATGTTGTTAATAAGCCTTCCTCTAATCCTGATGACACCATCTTTTCATAAGATCCAATTTCTCTGATGCTCTACTCAGCATACAGATTGAATAATTATGGTGAAATGGTGGCTTAAAAGGAAGGTAATCCCCCCCCCCCCACAAATGATGGTAAATAAAAATATTAGGGAAATACAGTGTCAATAGCAACAGACTATTGCAACTTTTTTGTTACACTATTAAATACACAATGCTACAATTTCAGTAATGTAAGAGTAGATGCATAGGTAGACACACATGAACAGGTGTGGGACTTTGCAGAGCATATTTCTTAGCAGGTATTTTTTTACACTGCCAATATATGTCCAAGGATATAGTAGGGCAATCAGGAGCAAAGTTAGGAATTATTACTTCGCCATGGCTACTAGGTCAGCAAAAAATAATGCTGGCAAAGGAAGACACTGGAAGGAATATTTGTGCTAAAAGAAAAAGAAGTAAACACTACTATGTGGAATCATACTATTCCAGTCATTAAGAGTTATCTAATCACTGGGTTTGAGGGCTCAGGACCATAGTCTTGAAGTATGGCATAGTCAACTGATTTAGCATACTTTCCAAAGATAATGTTATATAAGGAGGTACTCCCTCACTGAAAAAAAGGGGGGTGTTTTTTTAAAGCTATGCATTTAATTTTTTTTAACAAAGCAACATTATCACCTTCAAAGTACTTTCCATTACACTTAGCACATTTATTAAATCTGCAATTCCATTCTTGGAAACATTTTTCAAAATCATGTTTGGTTGGCTGACCGATCCTCCCTCTGCATTTCTGGAAACAAAATGAAGTCATACCAAGTGACCTCAGGTGAGTAAGGTAGATGGGGTAAGAGAAGCATGCAGGATTTTTTTGTTTGCATCTGACCATCTACAGTATAAATATTTATTTCTCCCAAACTAGAGCTCAGAAGAGAGAAGAAGACAGACTGCATGGAAACAATTTATAGAATGGAATAATGGGTCACTCAAACTTCACCCTCTCTTATTTTGAGACCAGAAATACTAGCTGGTGCTTGGCTAACCTTCAAAACTGTTTTGAAAATCAACATATTAGAATATGAGTTGGGAACCTTTTTGTGCAAGATCATTTGGATATTTATAACATCTTTTGTAGGCTATACACATCAAACATTAAGTTAACTAACCCGGTGGTGGCTGGGACTGATTCTTTGGTGAGGCATATGATGTTAGTGGTATTGATGATGTCACTGGCTTTGTATTCCTTGGGGCCTGATGTTCCCATCCCTGAAGTAGAAAGTCCTGGATAGAGTTGATGATAATATGGAGCAAAACTCAAAATCATAAGAAAGGCAAAGTTTCCTGGTCAGATAGAGACTAGTGGAATCCCTGAATCTATGACCCTTCGTCACTCTTAAGGACTAGAATGAAACCCAGGCTATGGCTCAATTTGCACCGAAACAATAGAGAGGTCTGTAAGGAGAACAATGTCACTATTAAGTCTGTTGTTATTTTTGAGGTGTCCTCTAGATGGTTCCATCTCATAGGAACCCAATGTTCTACAGAATGAAACAGTCTGGTCCCACACCATCCATCAATTGTGCTTGATCGTATCCCTGTACTTTTGTGTCAACTCATTCATCAAGGAGTTTCCTCTTTTTCCTTCTCTTCTACTTTAGCAAGCATGATGTCCTTTTCCAGGGAATGGTCTCTCCTAATAGCATGTCCAAAATATATGGAGCAGAATCTCACTATTCTGTAAAGTAATCAACTGTTTGATTAAATGTTCAGTATTAACCCCAAGGAAAAAGTTCAGAATGCCAGAAACGGTAAGAATGAGGGAAGAAGGGAAACAGCAAACACAGAGAAAGTGGGGTAAAGGATACCACTTTGTGGGGATTGCAATTAATGACACCAGTCTAGAATGTGTACTAATAGCTGATTGGAAAGTAGATTTGCTCTGTAATCTTTCACTCAATTCATAGTAATTTTTTTAAAGAATCGTTCCATATTATAATTTATATGTTCACTATTTTTCTTCATGTCTTTCAACTTGAGGAATGCCAAGCAGGATTTTGGTTTCCTAACTCAAGAATCTTTGTATACTTTATTATAATACTTTAACTTGGTCTTTTCTAATTTTCCGTTGAAGTTTTGTGTTCATTTCCACATCATCATTTCTTTAATTTGCTGTAGTTAGTTTTCTGTGTTGCATGTTTGAGAGTCTTTTCTGAAACACAATATGTGTATTGCTTTCCTATAGTTTTCAAAATGATATTTTAAAATATTTTTAAATGAAGATATATATCATGTCCTTGATATCATTCCACAACTTGTGCAGTCTTCAGCTGTTAGTCTTCAGTTTGTCCAATCCTCTTGAGAGGGTCTCTAAATTCAAATGGATATACTCAGTTTTGTACTTTGGCTCTTACAAATTTGTTTCCATTTTCTTCAGTTTCCACTTTAGCTTGACTACGAGCAATTGATGGTTTGTACTGTAGTTGGCAATTGCCATGGTCTAACTGATGTACTTAGGTTCTTCATTGTCTTTCTACACCTTCCCCTAGAAGCAGTCTACTTGATTTCTGTGTATTTCATTTGGCAAGGTTCATGTATATATTTGACAATTATGTTGTTGAAAAGAAGTCTATTTCCAAAGAATAAGTAGTTGATATTGCAAAATTCTACCATGTGATCTCTTGTATTGGTTCTGTCACTATGGCAATATCTTCTGATACCTTTTCCCCCCAGCTTTTGCTTTTCATTCACCAGAAATTCTTAATGAATCTTGATGACTTTTTAAATAAATTTCAGACCTCAGAAGTTGGTAAAAGTCTTTGATTTATTTATCTTTGCCATAAATGGTCAGTGTGTAAATTTGAATTAGTCACATTGACTGGCACTTCTTGTTGGTATAAAGATGTTATTTTATGACTGAAAGCTTTATACCTCAGGATAGACATTGAGATGTTCACTTTGATAATGAACATATTATGGTTTCCCTTCAATTTGTTATTGGTGCAGTAGTAGAACATATGATATTCCTATTCAAAATGGCCAATTTCAAGTACTTTCAGAACAATAAAAGGTTAGGTATCAATCAATCGATTCATTTTTTAGAATTCTTACTTTTCCTAGATTTTTAGTTTGTACATTTCACATTCTGAATATTAATGGAATTTTGGAGCTCTTTCTTCTCATTTTGATTTATGCTACCCCAACAAATGAAAGTCTTACAAACTTTCTCTAATCACATGAAAGTTTATTCTACTTTGAGTTGTGCATTTTATTTTGAGTACAGTTGTACTGTGAGTCCCTTTCAAAGTGAGTAGTTCATCTTCTGTCACTATATTAGACAATATTCCAATATGGTTAGTCAGATTTTCATTAGTCAATTGTTAAAGAAGTACATTGCTGTGTTCTTCTTCCTAGGGGGATCTAGTCTGGAATTTCTGCTGAAACCTGTCCACAATGGGTGAATCTCTCAGTTTTTTAAATTTCAGTTACATGATATTTCAGCATTATAGCAATAGTTGAGCAATATTATGATAAACCTAAATATTTTGGATAAAGTTTCAATGGTGATTTCACAGATAGTTATTTTTATATGAGTAATTTTTAACTCTTTGAAAAACAATTAGATGTGACCACATTGAAATATTTTCTTTGCTGTGAAGATTATTGTTACCAAAAATGAGACATTTCATTCTGAAACTAATAGTGGTTAATATAGAAGTAATGATTTTTTAATGGACAATTTGAGACTTGCTTTCTAGTCTTTCCCCTTAATAGCACATCACAAGCTTTTTAATTATCCAGATAATTACCTCAGTGCTCCACTTAATATTGCATTTGTAGAAATGTCATATAATACCAGGTTTTTAGTAACTGTCAGAATACTCTGTCTCTTCACTTGCTTTAAATTATTACTTATGTAAAAATGACTATAGAGGTTTATTTATCATTAAAAATAGAAAAATAGTCCAATAAATAGATGCTGTTCAGGTGTCCAGGTCAGTCTTCTCTCAAACTTTCCTGTTTTTCACTGAATCTGCAATGGCTAATGTTCTTTAGCTGTTCAGCGAGGCTTTAGTCCCTATCATTTAACTTAATAAGCTGGCAGACAATTCTTACACGAGGTAAGCAATTGACCAGATACCTCAAGGTTTTTCTAAATCTGTATGTTTGTGCTGACAAACTTATAGTAAGCATAAAAATATGTGACAGCTCATATTAAAGAAATATTTTCATAAACAATATCCAAAAGAAAATACTATTTTAGAGTATATGCCCAGGATATTTTCTCAATGGTCATTATCACCGACTTCTGGGACAAATGCATGCACTTTTTAGTACTTTGCAGCATGATAAAGTAAAAAGAAGACAAATGGCTGAGGAGGGAGATTGAAATTGTCATGGGAAGGATAGCCTGCACTTAATGGAGTAATTTATCATGGTTGACTGTGATAATGTTTTTTGCTCAATGTGTGTACTGCTTCTAGCCTGATGCATTTCAAAAGTAAAGAAAGTAAACTCTGATTATTTTAAGAAAGATAATGAAAAACACATTCAGAAATAATTAATTATCTTGCACATAATTTTTGCTATAGTTCAAAATATGGTGTAAGATAAGGAAAGTAGGTCTTTCCTTGTGATAAACCAAACCCACTGCTGTAGACACAATTCTGGTTCATAGATACTCTACATTGGATTTAGAAGACTGTAAATCTTGAAGGCAGCAGGTGGCCTTAACTTTCTCCTGTCTAGCATCTGATGAGTTTGAACCACAAATTTTGGGGTTCCAAAGCTTACTCAACAGTATCTTTGGGGCTTTGTTCTTAGTAAAAGGAATTATAAAACTGGATCCCATACTCATTGATCATAGTTTGGTGTTCAAACATATTACATTAAATACTTCAAAGTCCCCTGGCGATACTAGAATGATGCAAGCAGTCAGCAAAAGCAGACAACTACCCATTATCTTGGATTATGGACTATATAACTATAGTTTATAATTGCCGGGTGTGTGTGTGTGTGTGTGTGTGTGTGTGTGTGTTTGGGGGGGGGGTTCTGAGTAATTCTTTTTCTGAAAAGAGGGAGGTAGGTTGGTGTAGAACATTGTCTTTATGGACTATGTTATGCCAATTGCCATTGATGTCCCCCAAGTTTACGTAATTCACTCCAGGTCTAATGATTCATTTCTCAAAGTGTTTGGTTATGTCTAAGTTGTTTTCATAACTTTGCCTCCCTGTATGCTCCCTTACACTCATGGACATATTTTCAGTCCATATCTGGTGTCTAAAGTATGAAAGGTGAAAATAAAATGTGATGATATTTAATTCTGGTAGCACAGTAAGTTAAGTTTTGAGCTGTTAACGGCAAAGTCAGTGGTTCAATTTTACCAGCCTATTTCTGGAAGAAAGTTGAGGCTGTTTGCCCCTGTAAATATTTACAGTCTCAGAAACCCTAAGGAGTGTTGATAAGAGGCAAAATCAGCTTAATGGCAGTGGGTTAACTAAGAAAGGGAGTGAGGGAGTTTGTCAAGGAGATTAGGAATACTTACCAGAAGGGAAATTTTAGTTAGCTTCTTGGGAGCAAAATATGCATCACATTCTCCAAGAGAAAAGTTATGAGAGCTCATTGAAGAGCTTAATATTGCCCACAAAAGAATGGGAGGTTGGGAAACTTCATTTTTGTCTCAAGTTTGGAGACATCTGGTGACTAAAGTTTGTTGTTTTCTAGCTCCTGTGGAAGAAACTGAAAGATACAATGGAGTATGCTCACCACATGGACATGATGGAAATAACAAAGTCGATATGCTTGTAATATATGGAGGGCTCTCTACTGAGATGAGCGGCCCTCAGCATCTAAGACCTAGAGGACGTGGCTCAGGAGCAAGGAGGTGCAACAGGTGAGCAAGAAATCAGGGCCCACCAAAGCAGCTCATTGGGGGTGATCTGGAGCTCCACATAAGAGACAAAGAATTTTCTAAAGAATCAACAAAAGGGAGTTTGCAGTTGGGTTTCTGCCCAAAGAGTTGCAGTTTTCTGAAAAGAAGGTAAAAATAATGGGAATCAAGGAAGATATTTAGGCTGCCTTCTGCTTCATAGATTCCTGGAATGTGAATCACAGAACTCCTTCCACTAAAAGGATCACATGGAAAGTTGTATTCCTAGGGGAGCTGTCTTCCCTGGGAGTGAAGATTCCATACAGAGAAGGGATTGAGTTCAGAAATACATGAGCTAAGGTAAGCATGAGAGCCCCTGGGGCACAGTGGATGGATTTGACTAGAATCACAATGTAGAGAGAACACCAGATTAGAACAGGTACAGAGTCATATAGAGTGAAGGGTCATAGGATGATGAATGGGGAACTTAGATTTTTGATGCCATTGGAGGAAAAAAAAGGTGTGTGGTAATATCCTGAGGCTCTTATAGCAGAGGCTTTCAAACTTTTTTGGCTGAAACTTTATATAGATAGATAAGGAATATGGAGGAGTGTCCTCCCCCCACCACCCCGGAATGGAAGCTCACTTGTTTTTTGATGTTGGGGAATAGTGTAGTTGGAGTTCTTTCCACCAGGTCAGATTGTTAATCAACTTTTCTATTTAGACATTCTGAAAAGATTGTGTCACAGTGTGCAACAAAAAAAGTCCTGATGTGTGGCAGATGAGGGACTGGTTTTACCATAGGACAATGCACTTAGTCATACAGCCAATTCAGTGTGCCACTTTTGGGCAAAAAACAGCATTTCTCTCTTGCCCCATACACATTATTCACCTTACTCACTCGGTGTGATTCTTTTTGGTTCCACAAAAGCAGAGGGACATGAAAGGACAGCAGTTTGACAATGTAGAAGAGGTGAAATAAAAAATGAGAAAGTGCTGTCAACTGTCCAAACAGAGGAGTCTGAAAATGGACTCCAAGGATGGAATCACAGATATGACAAATGTATTATGTGTAATGGAGATTACCTTCATTTTGATAGGATGGCTTTATAAAAAATAATTTTAAATATAGAGCATCTGTTTTATTTTTGTTACCCCTGGTAAGTCTAGCATCCCAGGCCAGGGGGCACACACCTATACAGATACACACCCACAACTGCCTGCGTGATGTCAAACATACTCCAGTACCTTCTATTTAATTCCATTCCATTAGCAGATTTTTGTGGTCATGATTAATTACTTGATTGTCTGACCTGCTAAAAAATAGTTACAGACTGTTTGGAAAACTCTGCTGCCAGAAGGGTTAGGTACACCTCAAAACGGGAATAGGGCAACCTGTAGCTATTGGTATTTTCGGCAGCTTGCAGTTATGAGCCTGGATTGACCAAGGACTACAATTAGAGCTCATGGACTATCGACAGAGGTGAAGCTGTTGAAACATGAGTCTTGAATAGGAAGTCCTGAGAACTTTCTTATGTAGAAATGGAACTGAAGGAAATCTTCCTTCCTTTCTCCCTCCCTCTTCTTTTCTTTCCTCTTCTCTAAGTAAAGCTTTAGGGTTTTACTTTAGGATCCTTTGTTTTCTTGATATTTAATTTGGGAGTGAAGCCAAACTGAAGAGTCCAACTTGGACTCACTAGCTCCAGAATTTATAAATTTATAAGGGAAGGCTTTGGTACTGATGCAATGAGCACTTCCTTCTTTAACACACCGATCTACAAAGTGTTCCTCAAACTCTCAAAAACACACACAATAATGAAGAATGCAGGAGGATCATAGGCCAGTGGGTAGAAACCCTTTGAATCCTGTGGAGGTGTAAGTATCTCTGCACTGGCAGGGATCTCCACGTGGCTGCTCTAGCACTCAGGGCTGCATTAGAGTAAGTCCATGTGGCTTCTCCTCAGGGATGTCTCACAGGATGTAAGCCTTGCCAATTATGACAGCCATACACTGGTCTGACCCTCAGAGAACAAGAGACCAGAAAACCATAAGGGCGAGGCTCACTGAGTCATTTCACTCTCCACCCTTCAATTAATCCCCCATGTATCTATTGACCAGGTAGGCACAATAAACCTTGCCTATCTCACCAAGCTTAGCATAAGAAACTCCATTTTGTAACAAGGTGAGAGCTGCTATATAATTCAGCCTGGCCTCTCCACCTGAAAAATCCCTCCTGATCAGCATGAACTGACCAGCTTCCTGTTTGTAGAGACATTTTTACCGAGTCATAGATGCACTGCTTGGAGGATGTTTTTCTTGCATTATCTGTATCCACCCACTTTCCGTTGCTTTATTTTATATCTGCAACATACCCGTCTGTCCAAACTTCCCTATGCATACTGTAGAAAAACCCTTTACATTCCCCACTAGGGATCAAAAGCATTTTAGGCAGTGGCCACTGCTTGGCCCCAATAATAAAGCACTTCAAACCTGTAACCATCTGGTTGGAGCTTTTTCTGGGTATGATGCACCTATAGAACTAATTTGTGCTGTGCACCAGTAAGGACCAGCTTTGAATTTCCCTCCCAATTTACAACCCCCATACCATAGCAGAGAAAATTAGTGACTATGGTAAAGTCCATCAGAACAGGTCTATCTAAAGACACATTTGATAGTATGTTAACCACAAACACACACAACACACACACACACACAAAGACACTGTACAGTTTAAAAACAAATCTTACCCCCAGTCTTACATCTTCTACCCTCCCACCTCCCCACCCCCCAACACACACACCTCTTTTCTTCAAAAGGAGTGAGTTCTGTACAGGATGTTAAATGCCTTATCGACAAGGGGGAAAAAAATCCTGCTAGAACCAACTTATCCATCATCATCTTCCCTCTTTCTTTTTCTTGTCTTCTTAATCTTCTTTGTCCTCTTCCTCTTTCATCTTCTTGCTTTTCTCAGCCTAGCCAACTCCCCTTTTGGCCACATCAGGCTTTTCTTTTAACCCAGTATGCAGACATATCTTTTTCAGATTCCTCCGTAAGCATGGCAGCCTTCTCTTCTTCTCTGTAGTCAGCAGTGTTACTCCACAGCTCTCCCAGCTTCTTTGCAAAATTCCTGATGGACAGGCCAGTGTGCTGGTCTTGGATTTGGGGGAGATACTCAGAACAAACCACGTGGGTACATTGGGATCCTTGAACTTCCTTTTTTTTCTTCCAATGAGCCTTGCCTGCCTTAACCATGTCTTCAAATTTCCGCTTCTCTTTAGTGACTTGGTCCACCTCTCAGCACATCTGAGAGAACACAGAACTGAAATTCACAGAAGCATCTGGGTGCATCTTCTTGTGTGCCTCCTGGCAAGGTTGCATCCAAAAAATGCGTATGGTGGCAACTTTACTTTTGGTTTCTTAGGATAGCCTTTGCCTAGGTTGAGTTATAGTTTGTTTCATCCAGAAGGCACAAAGTCACCCTGGGGACATCAGCTCTGCCTGATAGGGAGCTGTTCCTATGGAAATCATGATACTGCATTGTCTTGATGCTGTAACTTTGGAGGAGTAGAAAGCTCCATCTTTTCCCTTTCGAGTGTCTGGTGGTTTTGAGCTCCTAACCTTGAGTTTAGCAACCCAACATATAACTAGGACACCAACAGCACTCCTGCAGTAAAGATTACAGTCTAGAAAACCTGATGGGGAAGTTCCACATGAGTTATTGCGAGTGAAAATGGACTTGATGTCACCTAGCAATAGCAGGTTATTATCCTGCCCACTGTCTCTCAGTTTGTTCTACTCTGGTGGCTTGTTTATTGCCCTAATTCTGCAATCACTCTACCAGTATTTCAAATACCAACAGGGTATCCATGGTGGACAAGTTTCAGCAATAACACCTGGAAAGTAACTTCTGAAAATTATCTAATAAAAATTGTATGGATCACAATAGAAAGTTGTCTTATGAAGTTCTGAGAGATGGAAGGCAACAGTGGACTCAGACATGCTTGTAATCATGGAGGTATATGATGGTTAATTAATAATTCATTCTGTTACAAAAATGCTGGCATGAGGAAGAACCAAGTGAATGACAACTCACAAGACATGATATATAGTACATTAAAGATATAATCAAGACTGCAGAACAGCTACCTGTCTTGGAGGGAAGTGTCTGGTCTCAGCTATCTTTTGTCCCACAAGAGTTTCTCCAACAAAATGAGCTCTTCCAATTATGAGCATATTTATCTGAGGTCTATTATAAACTATTTTATCTTTTTGTCATTACTCAGAAATATTCTTTGCTTCTCTGAAATATTTAAGTATGAATATTATCTAAGATTTGGGTTTAAGTAGGAAAAAATGTTGAGATACCATTAACCGCTTACTGCACCTTCCTTTTTATGCTGCATTTTCCTTTTATGCCTTCTTGCCTTTATCTTCTTCTTTTTTCTTGTCTTTTGGCAAGCTTCAGATCCTCACTGTGTTAAATATCTTCTTCCTAAACTATCCCTTAAATACCCCTTCCACAGAAAGGAGAAAGAAATAGCATGCATGTTTCACCTTCACGGTGACATATTTCCCTTGGAATTGTATTTAATTACATGATAGGGAGTGTCATGCTGTGCTGTGCTATAGTAAGGGCAATGTGGTGCCATGGTAAAACATGCTGTAAATCCTGCAGTGCAGTGCAATAGGACATTTGTAACAACCGTGTGTGCCAAATTGTAGCGTGTAAGCACTAACCAAAACATCTGCACATGGGAGAACAAGGCCAGAGAAGAACCTATCATCAAAATAAAATCATTGTTAGCTTGAAACACAAAAGCTCAATTTATGACAGAAACTTCTAATTTTTTAAAAGTGTCAAAATAGAACATGTCATTGGGCTCTCCTATAGGTATTACTGTAGAATGGAGATATTGAACAGTTCCAGTGTTCATTATTTGCTTGTTCAACAAATGATTACTGATTCAAAGCATTCATAGCATTGACAGAACCTTGTTCTGTGGAGGGGCCTTTGTGATTCAGTGGTTAAAGCAACCGGCTTCTAATGAAAGCGTTGGTAGTTCAAACCTACCAGCTGCTCTGAGGGAGAAAAATGTGGCAACGTGCTTCAACAAAGATTTATATCCTTGAATATCGTGCAGAGCAGTTTTACTCTGAACCATATGTCTGATTGAGCAACTCATCAGAGAAGCAGGATAATATAAAGAAGAATGTGACATCAGGATTGGAGAAAGGTTTATTAACAACTGTTCTATGCAGATGGTACAACTTTCCTTGGTCAAAGTAAAGAGGATTTGAAACATTTGTTGAGTTGATGAAGATCATAGAGCTCAGCCTTCATTATGGATTACAACTCAATGTAAAGAAGACTAAAATCCTCCCAATGGGAGCAATAGGTAGCATCTTGATTAATGGAGAAAAGATTGAAGTTGTCAAAGATTTTGTTTTCTTTAGATCCCCAATTAATGCTCATAGAAACAGCTAAGAGGTCACACAATGAGTTGCTTTAGGTAAATCTGCTGCATAAACCTCTTTAGATGTTGAAGATCAAGATTGTTTCCTTGAGGACTATTTTGCGCCTCACCTATCCCATGGTATTCTCTATGGCATCATATGCATGTGCAAGATGGATATTGAATGAGGAATACAGTAGAAGAATCAATGCATTTGCATTGTGGTGCTAGTGAAGAATGTTGGAAATACTGTGGACTGCTAAAAGGACAATCCAATTGTCTTGGAAGTCATATGGGCAGAGAGTTTCATAGAGGCAAAAATGGCAAGTATTGGTCTTAAATAATTTAAACATATCTTTAGAAGAGACCAGTCCCTAAAGAAAGATGTCATGCTTGGTAAAGTGGAGTAGCTGTGTGTGGCAGTCATCCAATCTGAGGTCAATTGGAGGATTAAAAGTGTAGGGGTGGATGCTAGACTGACAATCTGGAGATAGCCAATGAGACCTCTATGTGGGCATGGTTTTCTCCTGAGAATTCTGAGAAATTGACCATATTTCCCTCTTGGAGGAGAGAGAGACAGTCCCCTGGAGACACTATACTGACACGACATAAGGCTGACTTCCTGTGAGATAGCCCAGAAGAGAAGTCACATGGACTTACCCTGATGGAACCAGACCTCTGAAGCCAAAAAAGTCACAGTGAGACTTCTGTCAGTGCTGAGATGCTTATAACCCCACTGGATCCAAAGACTTTTTATCCACTAGGCTGTGATTGTCCTGCATTTGACATTATTGCATGTGTTTAGTTAGTCTTAAGAGGACTTTATAGATTGGTATCAGACTTAGGACCTTGGATTGGACTGGGTTGGGATGTTTTCTTAATGTACAGTTGTTCTTGTATATAAAACTCATTCTTATATACATATGTGTGTTTATGACGTTCTCAAGTCTACTCAGACTAACATATTATGGTATCTTGGGAGTTGGGTACTGGAGAAGCAAGTCATAATGATGGACAGTAGATGTTTGTTTGACTTCAGCCTCATGGTAGTGTTTCTTCTTTGGCTAGCCAGAAGTCAGATATGTCTGTAATTTACTGTGTTGTTTTCCAGAAACAATATGGGAAATTAAAATTTTGACTATTTTGTTTGGATGTTGTCTTTGGTCTTTCTTATATGAAATGTTGAAAATTAATGTTGTTGATGTATATTTTGAGCTCAGGAGTAGGAATCACTATTTGAATTTCTCAGAAAACTTGCTGCTTAAGAAAAATGGCTGAAAGAAGGTCAGAATGCCTGAGAGAAAATATGGATCTGGTTTGACGCTTTCAGAGAGCTAGTCCAGTATTTTGTGTAAATACAATAGTTTAGGTAAGGATTTAGATAAGCTACAGAAGAGTTTAACTTGACTGTTTTAAGAATTGAGTTTATTATCTGATTCTACTTTGTTTATACTGATTTCCTCTGCTTGTTGTTATTGATATAATGGTTCAAAGAAATGATTTGGGGAAATATAAAAATAGAGCTTGTAAACCCACTTGCCTCAAGCCATTGATTTGATCTTTAGAGGGGTTTAGGCCATACCAAAAAAGAAGTCTCTGAAGAGGCTAGTCACACCCAGTACTTTGGAGTAGTCAGGATATTTGCATTCCAAAAGATCTGCCTAAGAGCAAGATTGACAGATTGAAGGGGAAAAGGAACTCTTTGGAATTGGGAATCTTGGACTCGTGGTTATTTTTATAAGCTTGAAAAATATGGAACGATGAAGAGAATTCTTTAGGACTGAATGTTATAGGAAGCCTGTGGCAGGCTGAGATGATTGATAAGTGACCACTTGAATCTACTTGTTGAGTAGAAATGGGATAAATGTAGAAATAAAGAGAGAGTTTGAGTCTGGCTACTGACATCCATGGACCTGCTTTACATGGAGCTAAAGGAAAAGACAGGAACAGGTTGACTGGTCTAAAGTTCATGACCTAACACTAGAGGGCTAGGCTTATTGAGAATCTGTGATGGGCCCATGGTCTAAGGGAAAGCGACTAATGGATACCCTGGTGAGGCTTATGGCTACCCTTGTGAGGCTGAAACAGCCCACATTGAGTTGACCAGAACCTCACCAGAAGAAGAGAAGTTATTTGAGCCTGTGAACTGGTACATCTTGATGCAGACTTTATGGCTGTCCTGCCTTTATTTTATTTTGCTTATGGATGTGGACTTCACAAAGATTCCAATTGGAATGACAATTCTTCACATCAAAGAATATGATTGTTTTCTTAGAGCCCTGGGCAATATAGTGGGCAATATAGAAATTGGATATCCAAAATTGGGGGGATAAAGGCATGAAGTGGTTGGCTTACAAAAGCTCATAGGTGGAGGAATATATATTCATAGGATTAAGGGATAGATGTTATATAACTGCAATTGTTAGGCAGAGGATTTTTTTTGTTTGTTCACTTATACAATGTTATGTTTAAATGAGGGTGGCACATGTTGAATTGTATGAATTTTAGTTTTGTCCTGTTAGGTACAGATATGACTTTATTATTGTTTGTTTGAAAATTGCATTTGGTTACAGAGTTATGTGAAAGTTTCAAATTGAGAAGAGGTGGTGTGGGAATCACCAAATCTGGTGTCAATTTGAGGATTAAGAGTGTAGGGGTGGAGTCTAGCCTGTCAATATGGAAATAGGTGCTGTGTGGGCCTGACCTTCTCCTGAGAATTCTGGGAAATGTGGTAATTTCTTCTTGAAGGCAGTAGGCACTATCTCTCTTTGTTCACTCACTGGGAGACTTGCAGCTGATAAGACACAAGACAGCATGCTGATAGACCCTGAACCCAGGACACTGAAAGAGCGATGGGAGACCCCTGCCAGTACTGAGATGCTCCTACGACCATTGGATACACAAGGGTCTGCACCCACTGGCCTGTGATTGTCCTGGTGTTATTGCATGTGTTTTATGAGTCCACAGAAAATTTTATAGATTGGTATCAGACATATGGGCTAATATCGAATTTATGACCTTGGACTGAACTGGACTAGGATGTTTTCTTAATGTACAATTGCTCTTGTATATCAAACTCTTTCTTATATACATATGATGCTTATGAATTTGTTTCTCAAGTCAACCCAGACTAACACAGGTGGGAATTACTGAAAATAGATTGCTGCTGCAAGACTAGTGATGAGAAACCATTGCTGGGTTATTAGGAAAACAGAATTTGATCTATCCCATCAAGGTTAGCATTAATAACTAAAGTGTGGCAGCTCTGGAATTAATGAAAAGTTTGGTCCAAAAGATGATCTATTGTCCTAAAGCAGATTTCAGTAGAAAGAGAAGTTAGTGACAGAAAATGATAAATAACACAGATCATATGTGAGGAGAGTCTTAAATCTTTCAAAAGCTAATGAATAGATGACAATGATAGCTCAGTTAATGCTGATAAATAACGACAAGTTGCTAGATGGTGGAATATGGGGCTAATTTGTGCACCCTTCAGCATACAAGATTTTAAAAAGTCAAAGAGTAAAGTGCATGTAGCATTAAATATGAATGATCAGAATGAAAATGGGATAAATTGGAAGTCAAATCCATAATTGTCTTTAAATTTGACCTGGCATTGTCCAAAGGCATCTTTTCAATCTCTTGATGTATCAAAGGGCACTCACTTCTCAAGGCAAATATGTGTGTGTTTTTAAAATATGAAGAAGCATCCATGTAAATTTAAAAAACAAACTTGAAAAATGAACAACATATTCACAAAGAATTGCTAATGTGAATTTTGATTTTGAACATTTGGAACAGTGTGAACAGTATTGATATTTGGCTCTGAGAATGAAAGGCACTGAGCCGTCCTTGCCAGCGATGGACGAGAGTGGAATGTCAGATCGTAAGGAGAGAAGTGGAGCCAGAAGCACAGAGCTTAGTTAGATCTCTAGAAGGATAACAGATGAGAAAGAGCACAATCAGAGCAGAAAAATGTGGAATCCTGACGTCTTTGATGAATGTCTTTGCATCAGTCTAAGGATGCTATAAAGCTACTGCACAGAGGTAAAAAGCAGTGTTCAAAGGCTTAACTCTGAGTTCCATTAGGAATGATGTGACAAAAACTCCAAATACCTACATCAATATGCAAACACATTGAAGACACTGATGTGTGGGATGTTACCAAATCTTTTACGTGATATTAAATTATGTGGAATAAAGCATTGGTGTTAGAGACAAAGATTTAAAGATGCGGTAGTTTAAAATGTCAAGAAGCAAACCAACAACAGCATCAAAAGCAACAATATAGTTGCTAGAGAGTTGATTCTGACTCATGTTAGGCCCATGCGTAGAACAGAGCTTCTGGAATTATCAAGGCTTTGACCTTTCAGAAGCAAACCTTCAGACCTTCTAAAGGTGCTTCTAGGTGGGTTTGAACTCAAGTCTTTCAGTTAGTAGCAAAACATTTAGTCATTTGTACCAGGCAGGGAGCCCTAATATATATCCAGGGAGCATCAATGGAACCTTGGTGACATAATGGGTGCAATCATTAGATAAAAACTAAATAATATTGTGGGGATAGATTTTCCTATTAGTCAAATAAGCAACCTAGTGTTGTTCACAAAGAATGGCTTATGTGAATTTTGATTCTGAATGTTTGAACAGTGTGAATAGCATTGATATTTGACTCTGAGAATGACAGGCACTGAGTGAGTGTCTAAGACTGTAGAGTCTTTATGGGAGTAGAGAGCTTTGTCTTTCTCCCAAGAAGCAGCTCGTAGTTTGAACTGGTGACCATGAGATTAGCAGGTCAATACATAACCACTGCAACACCAGGGATCCTTGTAAATATTGTTATCTAAAGACACAGTCTAACAAAGGTAGCCTCACAGAGAAGACCCTTCATATCCCAAATGCCTAAATAGGAGAGACATGATCCTTGTGAATATAATGTTATTACTTAAAATGTAAAATTTAAGCTAGTTGGCTGTTTTCATTCCTTGGTTTTATAATTAATTAAATAATCACTTTGGAGGAGTTTTTCCATAAAGGGAAATTTAGTTGCCTTGAGAAGAAAAAATTAAGCCCGCACTTTAGAAACCTAAATTGCCTGTTCATGTACTTGCTTATGTAGGCAACTATTTGTTGTTCAAGGTGCAAGGGATACAGTGTTGAACAAAAACAGATGTGATCCCTGCCCTCATGCAGATTCTAGTTGGGAAGGCATGCAAGTAAACGAAGTAATTGGTCACGTGAATAAGAGCCCCTGTGATACTGTTGGGTAAGTGTTGTACTGCTAGCTAAAAGATCAGTGGTTAAAAACTACGAGGTGCTCAGTGGGACACCTTTGCGATTTCTTCTGTAAAGATTTATCGCCTTGGAAACTCTACAGCGGGGTACTCTGAGTCAGAATCAACCTGATGGTATGGGAAGAGTTTGAGTCACACACGTAAGGGCATATGATGATCATAATCATGAAAGTGTTTTGAAGGAGGAAAACGGGTTTGTGAGCATGGAGGGCAAAATACTTGCAGGCCAGAAAAATCTTGACTTGGGCAATGTGGCGGTTATATGCTTATGTTAATTTTATGATAGAGATGTAGGGGTGAAGTCTAGCCTGTTAATCTTGAGATAGCCATTGAGTAGCCAATGAGGCCTCTGTGTAGGCCTGGCTTTCTCCTGATATGTCTGGGAAATCTCCAAATATTTCCCTCGTGAAGATGAGAAGCCATCTCCCAGTTTTGGGGAGTTAGTCTCAGAGACAAAGAATTTTGGACGAAACGAGATAGCAGTGTCCGAGCTGCTGCAGAAGCTGGAGGAGAAGCCACATGACCTTGCAGTGATAGAACCAGACCTCTGAAGCTGGAGAAGCCATGGGAAGACCCCTGCCAGCAATGAGTTGCTTCTACCACCACTGGATGCTGTTGATTGACCCTGAGCCCTGGAAGCGAGGAGCCATGGGGAGACCCCTGCTGGCACTGGGACTCTGCACCCACTAGCCTGTGACTTTGTGAGTCGGAAGGAGACTTTATAGACTGATATTGGGCATATGGGTTAATATCAGACTTAAGACTTTGGCTTGACTGGGTTGGGATACTTTCTCAATGTCCCATTCCTCTTGTACATAAACCTTTTCCTTATATCCATATGCGTGTCTATGAAATTTGTTTCTCTAGTCTACCCAAACTAACACAGGGAATAAGGATGAATGAAAGTTATTTAGATTAGGGTGGTTAGGAAGAGTATTCCAGGCAGAAAGGGTATCATTGACACTCTTTATGGAGGGATGAAGAGGCATTTTTCAGATATAATACTTGCAAATTCTGGGGTCTGACTAGCTCACTGCTCCACAAAATCCTAGTTCCACCACTCATTAACTGAATATACAAAATTAATTTCTCTGAGCCTCAATTCCACAGAACAAGATTTAAATAGTAAAGATTAAATGACAATACCAACTTCTTAGGATTGTTTTTCATTAAGTGTGTGATTCCATACAAAATATTTAGGATAGTGCCAGGCTAGTCCTAAATAAATGTTAACTGTTTTTATTAAATGAGAAAAATCATGATTTTTCAGTCAAGTAATTCTTATTTTCATAGAGTTTTAATTTTTATCAGAGTAATACATACTCATGGTTTGAAAGTGTAAAAGAGTCCTACAAGATTTATCATGAGAAACAGCTTACATGATCATCTCTACACTTCAGCATTTTGAACTCCCAAGAAGCAATGGCTTTTATCTCTATTTTTTAAAACATTATGCTTGCATTACTATCTCGTCATTTTTTTCCTGCTTACTAGATTTTTCTTCTTTGTAAGACTAACTTTCATGCCTTGCCTCTCCCTTTATGATATGCATGTTGGAAGCAATGAGGATCTCTACCTTCAGGATATGTAGAAAATGTTCCCCTCCCATTGTATTTACATTTGTATGATGATGCTAATTTGAATACAGTCTAGTCAAGTAGTATATGATTACTTATATTACTTTTCTTTTTTAGACAGAACAAGTAATTTGTTTATTCAAACAAGCTTCATTTGTCTTGATTTAGCTTTCTGACTCTGTTGGTGCCTTCAACATTTTCACAAGGATGTTCTGCTCCTCAATAAGGAAAACATGTTTGATTCTGTCTCCGACACATTAAGCACACATGAACTCACCTTAAGCCTTGCTGACGTGTTTTTTGGGTTTGGACAACATCTTGAGAACTTTGGGTCACAGCACAGCACAGACACCTTGAAGTCAGCCTGGGCAAATGCCACATGCAGCTTTTGGTGCTTTCCCAAACTTCTTTGTATAAAGGTAAACAAGGCCTTCTTTTGATAGAAGCTGTGTTGTAGGACAGCGAACACCTGTACGTCAGACACTGAACCATTTTGAATGCCTCTGCACAGCAACCCTGGAAGAGCTATATTTCTTTTCTTAACATGCATTTCTGCCGAAAAGTAATAATTTTCTTTTTATATTGTATACTTGTTTCTTTTTCTATGCATTGATTATTAGCTCCCCCCTAAACTCTGTTTCATGGTCTAGTTTCTTATCTTGCATTTGCTTTTGTCATCACTCTGGGGTTTCCTTTCACTTCCCTGTTCTCTCGGTTACTTTTTAAAAAAATTATTATATTTATTACTCGTTCCTGTTCTTCCCACTAACTTTGGTGAAGTATGCACTCTAATACAGTGGTTCTCAAATTTCCTAATGTTGCAACCCTTTAATGTAGTTCCTCATGTCAAAACAGTTCCTCATGTTTTAATAAATTAAAATTGTTTTTGTTGCTACTTCATAACTGTCAAGAATAAGGCAACTCCTGTGAAAGGGTCCTTTGACCCCCATGGGGTCATGACCCACAGGTTGAGAGTCACTGCTCTAAAACCTTTCCAGAGAAAAGGTGCATAAGAATGGCCACATATATTGGATGCAGTTGACTTGGGTGATGAAATTCACAGTCAGTAAATCGACTGTACTAGTTATCTTTGTAGAGATGATCCCTTTATGCCAGATCTCAGAGCCGTTCACATTACATAATATCACAGATGGAAGATGACTGCATCATTACATAACTGTCAAGTTGCATTATTACATAACTGCCATGTTAATGCCATTGGCCCCAAACTTGTCCCAGGCAAGTTGACACACAACCATTCCAGTCATCCATCGGGGATAAAGAAGCGGAGTCATACAGTTTGCATAGGAAGGAGAGTAACTTTGTATGGTATCATATTTACCCTTAAACAGCCTTTTTCAATCGATCTTGCAGCTTCTATTCTTACCTTCACCTTACTCTAATATCCAAAGGTGCATGTATGATAAAAGCTGGATTTTTTTCTTTTCCTCTTGGCTTAAAATTCAGCTTACATAGGACCTGTTAAGCTAGATATGTTACCTGCTCTTGACTTAAAATTTATCACACAATATTATTTCCTTCCTTGTCCTTTTGAGGTTATAACCTTAAGGTGTTTTTTTTTCTCCCTGTATTGTAGGTTTAGAGAAAGCAAAGAACAGAGTTAAGCATATGTGTTTACCTTGCTGAAAGTAAAGGCACTCTGCACTTGAGTCTTTTCTTTTGTAGAGAATTCTTAATACATTTTGAAGTTAGGTTTTATTTTTCCTGTTCCCTCTTCACCTGTACAAAGATAACTAAAAGTAAACGTATTGCTACAAAATCACAGAGGCCATTATGAACCAGAAATATTAAAACGTGAAACTACTGTTTCTTGAAATATTCTCTAAGTCGATACATTTCTGAAGATGGTGTTTTCATCTATATAACCTTTCCCTGGAGCCCTGGTGGCATAATGGGAGATCAAAGTCAAGGTAAAGCAAGGTCAGCTTTTGAAAGCAGCCACTCCTCAGGAGTAAGGCTGGGCTGTTTACTTCTATAGAGTTGGCGTCTCATAAACTCAGGCGCAGTTATACTCTGTCATAGAGAGGTACTAGGCATCAGCATCAAAGTGATGGCAGTGAGTTGCTAACTTTTCTCTGAAGGATTTTCTAGTTTTCAATTTACACCACATCAAAATGGCGTTTTGGACATTAATTCGGGTTTCTTTTCAATGTTTTTTTGAATTTGGAGAACAGAAAAAAGTCTAACATCTGCAGATTTGATGGGACCAAATTTCCCAGGGAAATTTTCATGACACAGTTCTTGCTACCCTCAAAGAATGAACAGGCACATTGTTGTGATAGGAAAAAAAAAACCTTGGTGCTCGTTTCCTGACTTTTCCTCACCATGGCAGTTTTCAATGCTTTTAGGAAGTATCATAATAAGCCACTGCGCTTGTCCTATGTCCTTTGAAAAAAAAACTATCAAAATTGGCTCTTTGGAATCCCAAAAAACAGTTGCCATCACTTTTGAATCTGACCTTTCTATCTTGACCTCTCTGAGGTCTTCCGGACCTTCCATACAATTCTGATCTGTCTAAACACTGTAGTTTAGTGTGGTGTAGCCTACTTATAAACGCGATGCAAAGCTTCAGTGATTTTGGGTGCTTACTGCTTGAGTGTTCTTTAAAACTTGACATTAGCGGGCTGAGCCCTGGTGGTGTAGTGGTTGTGTGAGGAACTACAGCACGCTGGATTGGCAGTTCAAATCCAGCAGCAGCTCTCCAGGAGCAAGGCACCAGAGTGCAGTGATGCCCCCCCAAAAACACACAGAAAACCCCTTGACATTAGCTCTGATATCTGATAAATCCCAGCACTCGCAAAGAAATACTTTCTAAAAAAGTGACCCATGAGACTAAGACAAGGGTATTGCTGAGAAAACTTGTATGTAGACGTCTATTGATGACAGAGATATGCTTAAACATATTTTGTTTTGAATACACCCACTGGCAATATTTTTGACTTAACCTCATAGTTACTTTCATATGAAACAATAAAGGTTTTTAGTAATATTTCCCTGTGATTGATTTTTATTGCCTTTCACACCGATAATGTATTTTTGGCTGTATGAATTAAATGATGAGGCCAGTTCAAAATCTATATGTTATTCTTTAATGATGATTATTAGGTTGAGTAAAACTATAATTTTATTTAAAAGAATGATAAGTAATTCATAATTGCTCAAGGAATTATTGGTAAGTTTAGGGTTACTTTGATTTTTAAAATTTATGAATTTTGGCTTTTGGGGCAGACCTGTCTGTAGGGGAGCCCACTGATCAACTGCAATAAATTCAAGCTGAATTACCCACCCAAGGATCGCATCTTTGTGAAGCTCATCTTAAGCACCTCCCATTTCCTGCTGGTGTTCTCTTGGAACACGTCCCTGTGCTTCTAAGATAGGCTGGTCAAATCTATGTCACTCAAGTACAGTTCTTTCTATGCCTTTCTATGCTTTCTGTGAGGAAGGAGTTAGATCATCAACCAAAAATGCATGATTTTAATACTGAAAAAGCGAATGTTGAGACCCAGGATGGCCCCATTAGATGTGTTGAACCCTGTCCAGAAGTGACATTATATTACTGGAAGTTGGTATCAGACAGTTAAATTGTGGGTCCTTGAACACCTTGTAATGCTGGAACCTTCTTGCACCCTGAAAAGGTGTACTAGGCAGTACACCACAGAACCAGCATTGCTCGGCAGAGTGGAGCTTTCTGAGTGCAGTATCTCACTTTTCCTGCTAGGCGAGGCAACTTGCTCTGAGTTAGTGAATCCAGTGGCATTGTTTGGGAAAGTTCTTTCTAGTCACAGTGAATTTTTTTTCCAGAAAAATACTTCCCTAGAACGCATGCAGCTTTGAAATTGTGTTTCCTGCTCTGGAAAAATGCTGTAGAAACGGTTGTGATGTTGAACATAGCTCACAAGGAAAGTGTTATGGAAAAAACTCAAGGGCACGAATGGTTTTCTTTGTTTCAAAAAATGGTGAGATGTCGAATGATGACAAACCTCGTTCTGAACGTCCCTCAATTTGCCAACCAGAAGAAAATGTTGACTTACAGTGCATTTGAAGTTTATTCCCCCAAGTCAGACTGTTAATCAAGCTTTCTACTTGAAGATTCTGAAAAGATTGTGCTACAGGTATGACCAAAAAGACCTGATTTTTGGCAGACCGTGAACTGGGTTTGCCACCATGACAATGCATCTGTTCATACAGCCCTCTCAGTGTGTCAGCTTTTGGCAAAAACCAGCATGCCTCTTTGGCTCCATGACCTTACCTGATACTAGTCCGTGAGACTTTTTTAGGTTCTGCAAATGTAGAGGGACCGGAAAGGATTGCAATTTGATGAGGCGAAGAAGAGATGAAGGGAAAAAAGAGAGGGAGCCAACCATCCGAATGGATGGGTTTGAAAAATGTTTCCAAGAATGGAATCACAGATTTGACAAATGTATTAAGTATAATGGAGAGTATTTTGAAGGGGAGAAGGTGATTTTGTTAAAAGGATTGTTTTTTAAACAGTTTTATAAAAGAAATTCCATGGCGGGTATACCCCCTCGTACACTCTCTCCATGTCTGGCAACCAGGTTTTTGTGGGGACAGTGGGAAGAGGGGGGCTGCTGTGGGCTTTGTGTAGCATCCCTGGGAGTCCAGGCTTACCCAGCCAGCACTAAGCATCTGGGCCTTCTCATCAACCTCTATGGGACATTGGGTGGCAGTCAAATACTTGGACCCCAGTCCTGAGTTAGAGTAGAAGCATGCTTTCCGATGGGACTGATTAAAACAAAACAATACCAAGCAGATCTCCCCTGTCAATACCTTTTCCTTCCACAGCATCCACAACACTTTTGCCACAGGTCAGTCTGATGGATTCATAAATATTTGGAATCTGTTTAACAAGAAGCGGTTTTGCCAGTTCCATCAGTTCTTTACCAGCATCACACCTCTTGTCTTCAGCAATGATGCCATCACGTTCACAGTAGCGTCGTTAAACATGCATGAGATGGATGACACAGAACATCTCAAAGATGATTCTTTATTCTCCCAGAGACAAGACACAGAAACAAAACCAAGTCTACCTACCCTTCCTGGGAAAGTGGTTTCCCAGTGGAAGCTTTGTTTGCTTGTTACAAAGACATGAATAACCCCTAAGGGATTTATTGTAGTCCTTGGGGATACACTGTAGAGTGTGTGGATTTCTCTGCTTTCTGTCATAAAAAGAAACTTGTCTTTGTCCCGTGTGCTGCTTGGAATCAGGGATCTTTACATTCTTGTGCGGAGGTCTGAAGAATTGTCCTGAGTGTCCCTCCCGTCCTCCTACCCTCCCCCCGACCCCCCAAAAGAAGCTGTTTCTGAGCAACCTGAGTCCTTTTTGTCACCTCATCTGACCTATTATTTCTGGGTTGTCTAATAAATCCAAGATTCAGAACCCTTCAAAAATAGTATATTCTTTCTTTCGTGTTATTTTGCTCCTAAAACTTTCACTTCTTATTGAAACACCTCTATTAAGTTTAAAAAAGGAAGTAGAGTAGATGCTATCCATTTACTATCTTTGATTCAATTCAGGAAATCTTTCTAAAATGTTTATAGGGAAGTTGTAGGCATTAGAAAAATAAAACTAGGTCATATTCGTAACCTGCTTTAATTCCTTATTAACAGACATTGAAAAAATTGGAATGAAAATAGACACAAATTAGTTTTTGGATTGTTTGTGGATTTCATTTGAATTTCCTTTCCTAATTATTCAATTTTTAAAAGTAATTTACCTTCACCTAGTTTCAAGGTAAGCTTCCAGTTTTCAAAGTAATAAACATTGTCAAGATGTATGAAGAGAAACATGTACAGATAGTGTGACTGAAATCCACCATTAATACTCATGTCTTTCATTTAAGTGGCTGAGTCTTGTTAAATTTAACATACTTGATGTTCTTATTCATATCTCAGAGTCCTCACAATATTTTAGGTAAGTAGGATTGGGAAGTTTAGAAATGGAGAGAACTTCATGTTCTTGGTCATCTGTAGGACATAATAAGGGATGCACTAGAAAAGACAAAGGGAGAATGGGACATCTAATAAGGAAGACTGGTGATACTAAGGATAGTTTGCCATTTCTTTCAATGTTTGGATACACTTTAGGATTTTTTAAAAATTCTTTTATTGGAGACTCATACAACTCACCACAATCCAGACATAGGTCAATTGTGTGTCAAGCACATTTGTACATCCACTGCCCTCCTCAATCTCATAACATTTTCTTTCTATTTAAGCCCTAAGCATTAGGTCCTCATTTTCCCCGCCTTCCTTTCAACGCCCCCACCATAAGCTCTCGATAACATCAATCATTATTACTTTATCATATCATACACTGTTTAATGACTCCCTTGACCCACCTCCCCGTTGTCCACCCCCCAGAAAGAGGGTTATATGTAGATCTTTGTAATAGGTTAGAATTTCTTAAAGCAAACTTTTATTTTAAAAATTCTTAGTGTAGGAAATGAGCAATTTTTGGATTGTCTATATGGCACGTCTCTACTAACTAGCATATGATTGGCCAGTACATAGTGGCTGCCGACTCTTCTGAACTGGGAAGGTTGATGGTAGATCATTGTTCTTTCCCGGAGGGAGAAGATTATCTATGTATTTTATTTCCCTTATATCACTTCTCAATATCTACATATTTTCCTTTTGTCTGGAGAAGTGAAGGTCTCAGTTGAATTTTTTATATCTTACTTAAATAGACTTGCTTCATTCCATCCTTCATATTTCCTCTGACCTGATTTTTTACTTTTTCAAGAGTTCCCCCCCCCATTGAACTCTGAACTATAACCTACCTCCAATTATTAGCTCTTGCAATTGGAATTTATCTGTAGAAGCTAGAAATTACTCCATTTAATGGTTCAAGGATCCCGAGGTAGTTGGAGCCTGCAACAAGCATTGACTAATGTAGCCTGGTGAGGTAGAAGGTCTCTCATTTTGCAGAAAAGAAGAATCCTTGGGACACTTGTCAGGGATTGATTCTCTAGAGGAGATCTGAGGGGTAATAGGTTCATCTATGCTGTCCTTTCACACAAACAGCTTCTACCCTAATGTCTCTCATCTATTAAGAAAAACAATCTAATCAGAGAGCTTAATGCTTAGGTTACCCAACTTGTTTCAAATTCAGGTTTTAGTCCACTAGCCGTGAGGTTTGGACATATTACTTTACCTATCTGTATTTCAGTTACCTCATCTATAAAATAGCAGTCATAATATCTCTACCTCATAAGATAATTAAACAACAACAACCCAGGGCTGAGCCCCAGTGGCGTAGTGGTTGTGCACGGGACTGTGGCACACAGGGATGGAGGTGCAATTCCAACAGTGGCAAATTCCACAGGAGCAAAGGCTGGGCCTCCTACTCGCACCTCCGGAGGGCAGTGATGCCCCAAAACAAACAAAGAAACAAACAAAAACAACCCAACCACAAAAATCATGACCTTGCATCCTTTTTTTGTGTGGCGTCATTGCCCTGGTGGGAGTTGGAAGCCCAGGCTTGCTCCTGGAGAGTTGCTGCTGACTTTGAACCATCAACCCTGTGAGCTGCAGTCCTGCACACAACCACTGCGCCACCAGGGCTCAGCCGAGTCAATCCTGATTCATAGCAACTCTACTTTTTTTGAGATTATTTATATCTATGGTTTTATGCAGACTCAGCTTTCTCCAGCAGAGTGGATGGTAGGTTTAAGTCATTGACTCTATGGTTAGTATCCCAATGCTTTTTTCCAATGTACCACCAGGGCTCAGGGCGGAGATTTAATGAACTAATAAAAAGTAAAATGCTTAGAATTTAAATGTACAATAGAAGCTTTCCATTACTATTATTGGAATCCAGATCATGGGAGCAAAGAAAGATCTAGGAGATTTGGAGAACCCCTCACCTCCAAGTCTGTCAAAGCTACTCCTCACGGGGAAGAAAATAATGATCTTTTCTGTGCAAACCCTCATTGTCTCTGACTCATTAAATAGGTTTCTGCCTCATCGTAAACAAGAGGGTGACAGAAAAAAATTGGTGTATGGAGGAAAGAAGTTGTACCTAAAAAATAACAATTAAAAATATTGTTAAAATGTATCATTGCTATGGAGGCAGTAATACATACTGAAGCAGCAATGGGTGTGAGGTTGTCGATATCTACCCATGGACAAGCCATTTAGCCTTTCTGACTCTGATTCCTCACCCATAGTTGAATATAAAAGCATCTGTTTTATAGAGTATTTTGAAGATTAAACATGCACACACGAATGATTATTTCTCGAGTAGGTATCACAGTGCCTGGTATATAAGAATAAGCATTCAGTAAATACTAGCTATTTTTCTGATTACACTGTCTGGCTTCCTTCTTGAAGCAGCCTGGTTCATAATTATAATAACATTTATAATTAATTTATAATTATAATTAATAATCACTAATCAGGAAATTCAATATATCCCAATGTTTTTGTGCTATAGAAACTAAGGGAATCAGGCTGAGCCCCCATGGTGTATTGGTTGAGTGCGGGACTGCGGCCCACTGGCTTGGCGGTTCAAATCCAGCAGCAGCTCTCCAGGAGCAAGGCTGGGCCTCCCACTTCCACCAGAGGGCAGTGATGCCAAAAAAAAAAAAAAGAAACTAAGGGAATCCAAGGAAAATTTAAGATGAAACCCTGAAAATTCACCAGGATTATGTGGCTTCTGAAAACAAGTAGTCATTATGACTTCATCTGGAATATTAATCTGTAGAGATGCCACATTAACAAGGTGATATTTATCTATTGAGATTAGGGAACTTTTGAGCAATTGGGAAGCAGATAATGAAAGAAATATCCCTTGAAATTTTGCTGTCAGAGGTTTGTTTATTTGTTTACAGATACTTGAATTCTCTCTAATGATCTTATTTTTTGTTTGTTTGTTTGTTGGCCTTATCTTTCCATCAAATTTTCTCTTTCTTTGAAAAATCTCTCATTTTTATTGATACAACTCTATTTTGTTCTTCCACCTCTCTGGTGATAACTCAATTCCAGTTCTGCTTTGAACAACAGAAATTAATTTTCTCACAGTTATGGACTTTAGAAATATATAAATCAGAACCTTGGTCATGCTGATTTCTTCCTTGAAGGAAGCCCTAGGCATCTCTTCGTTCCTTGGTATGTAGCTCCTGCCCTTATGGTATCTGTCTTCTTTGGCATGTGCTCCACTCTGTGTTTAATCAACTTAAAAATAATTCACAAGTGGTAAGATTTGCACTGACATGGACTTTTTATTTTTTGGGGGGGGGGGCATTACTGCCCTGGTGAGAGTAGGAAGCCCAACCTTGCTCCTGGAGAGCTGCTGCTGAATTTGAACTGTCAACCCTTTGGGCTGCAGTCCCACACACAACCACTACACCACCAGGGTTCAACCCCAGACTTATTAATATGCCAAAGAAAACCTCTTTTTTCAGATAAGATTATGTCCAAAGTTAAGATGACAATATGTACTTTTGAGAGCAGAGGAGTACAGTTCAATCCATACTGATGGCTTCTCCTCAGTCTGTCCCGTGGGTTACTTGTCCTTTGTGAAATCCTGAAATGCAGACAATTCTCAAAGATCTATTGTCCATGTTCTTCTCTTTTCAATTTGTACATCTGTGGTACAAAGAACTAGTTGTTTATCTACCCATCTAGTCTTCCCTTATTTTTAGTATGAAAATCTTGATAATATGTGGACATATGCCCATCTGGGATAAGGACATATTTTCCAGCTTCCCTGGTAATATTTCAAGGGTTTACTTTTCTCTTCTATGCATCTCCTTCTTATCTGCTATAAGGATATAATGGGAGAACTCCAACAACCTTCTTGGGTCAGAGTTAACTTTGAGCATGTTCTAGAATGGTGAGACAGAAAGGAAAAAAGCCTGCTTTGGAACTTCTACACTGTCACTAGATTGCCTACATTCAGATTTATTTTTTAAGATAAATAAACTTTCTTCTTGTTTAAGCTGTTTTCATTTTAGATGATCCTGTTATATGCTTTTCCAGGTGATGGAAGTGCTAAACTTCAAAGAACACACAGATATTAGCAGTGAGTGATTTGGGGAAAGAATGATGCACTACAATAGAAGACATATCTTATTTTGTTGGAACCATTTAAGCGCTAAAGTTCTTGTCCAGCCTGAGAGAGGTTAAAAAAATACCCTACTGTACATCAAGTACATGGAAGAGGTACACTAGCCTTTGTGGCTCAAATATTGTAAATAATAAAATCCAGAGCTAAAAGAGGGAGCCATACTAGAGCTTAAATTCTGAATACACAGTTTAGAGTCAGCTAGAAATGACAGTGAAAGTCCAAATTCCATTTGCAGTTTCCCCACATGGATTAAACCGCCAAAGGATCTCTCCTGCATATAGTCCAGGTATGTGAGTAGCCTTGCTTTTCAGACAAAGCACATTGTGGCAGATGTAGTTAGGTTAAAACACAATACCCTATCATTTGTTGTCCTTTTAACCCATTTTAAAGTCTTTTCAGTTTTTAATATGTTCTGCTTCTTTTTTTTGATTAAGGTTTTTTCTCTGTCACCAATATTGGGTTTGTTTGTTTTTTATTTTCTGTATATGAATCCAAGAGAAGACCCAAAACAGGGTCTTGATGACAGGTGACGCCTTCCTTGTTGGTAGCCCTGGTGTACCTCATGTGTTCAAGTCTCTCTCTTAACTGCTTTAGATCTGATGAAACAAACAAAGGAAAAAACATTTTCAAACAGGATTGCAATCACAGGTATAGCAGTTAGGATTCCAGTGCATATTGGTTGAGGGAGTGCATAACTCAATCCAAAGCAGTACCTGAGAACCTCCATCTGATTTTAGAACTTTCTACTGGTAGGTCTCAAGAGTGTCTGAAAACATATCCAGCATGCTGCAGCAGCAGGCAACAGGAAGACCTGGTTTTATAAATGGCATAGTTGACTTGCCCTGTGTGCTTCTGACCTTCCTGAGACATGCTCAAAGCAAGAGAGATGACTTTTCCACAGTCTCAGCAGCTGGAGACTGTCTAGGGTTGCTCCTGGCCTGACCCCGTGCACCTGTTGGTGTCATTAGCTCTCAAATAGTCCGTCAAAATTGTAACGTTTCAAAATGATCAGATCAGTCAGACGGAGTGATCCCAGCCAGATCTTTTCAATTGGTTGCCACGCTAGGAAGTCTGGGCCACTGAGGTTAGATTGGTTTTACTCACTGCCATGTGAGGCTTCAAAGAGAACCAGGAGAAATGGATTGCTTCTTTGCTAGACAGGCATGTCTAGAAAGCTTAACGAGGCCAGCTCTGGGCTGATGGGAGGCCTGGCGTGACAGGCAGTTAATGTTTAAGGACAATGAAGTGCCTTGCTGTGTGATCACACACAGCAAGACAGTCTTTTATGGTCTCGCTGATGAGTCATCTTCTCGAGGCAATCAATTTTTAGCTTGCAGTACTTTCTCTGCTTTCCTATGAATACATTTATTTATAATCTTTCAATCCTGTATTCCTGCTTGCACTATTGTTTGAACTTTGTCTGGGTACTGGCTGGGAAACTTCAGGCTCTTCAGATTCGGTGTTTGTATTTCAAAGTCAAATTGTCTAGACATCTGTTATGGAAGTTGGCACAGCTCTGCCGAACATTTCACTTGGGAGATGGATTACTTTATGACTGACCTGGCATCCTTAATTTGAGTGAAAAGTTTTTGCATTGTAGTCTTTTACACTAATCGTCTGGAGGTGCTCTGCATTACTAATACCACAGGCCCAGGGAAAGGAAAATCTCTGACAGCGACCCTGACAGGAAAAGTGGCACCAGCTCCAACACCTGATAGCTCATCGAAGCTTCTAATGACTTCGCCAATGCCGGTGCCATCTGCTCCACCTCAATGCCTGTTTGTACTTAATGAGACAATGGAAATATTCCAGTGATGCTGATGAGTATGACAGAAACTGGTGGCAATGATCACAGTGAAGACCACCACTGATCTAAGCTGGCCCACTGGGCTAATTGTTCTGTGTTTTGTTAGTCCTGGTTTCCTAAAGAAATACATTCAGAGACACTCATATATGTATAAGAAGCTTTATCAAAGAGCAGCTGTATATTGAGAAAACATCCCCTCCCAGGCCATATCAAGTCCATAAGTCTGATATTAGCCCATAAGCATGATACTAGTCCATAAACTCAATCTTTTGTCTCACACAGTCAAATAAAATTATGTGAAATATAGGAAGTTTGGTGGGTGCAAGTCTGGTGACTCCAATAACAGCGGATGTATCTGCAGAAAACTGGCTGCCACCAGCATGGCTCCATGTGGTTTGTCAATAGGAATGTGAAGAAGAGAGTGTGCCCTGCCTTCAGGAACGAAGAGAGGAAGTTTCCAGAAGTCTCATGTGAGGGACATGTACACCAGGAGGCTTCTGCAGACTAAGATCTGATTGGCAGGCTAAACTCTACCCCTTCACTTTAGTGATCAAGTTGACATGACATTATATAACTACTACAGTGTTCATCAGTGGTTTCCAACCCTGAGCACTTGTTAAAATGTTCTGGGGAGTAAACCAAGCCAAATCAAATGAATCGAAACCAAATCAAACCAACCAACAATAGCAAGACAAACCAAACCAACCACAGCAAATCAACACAAACCAAACCAAACTGAACCAAACCAAGTCAAGCCAAACCAAGGCATGCCACATGGAATCTAACCAAACCAAACCAAATCTATGCAAATGTCCTGCCCCAGATCAGAATCTTTTTGTCTAATCTTATTTCCCATAGTTTTGTTTGTTTTTAGAAACTCTTTACAATTGACACAAGTTGTCCTCGGAGTCTTGGTAGCATACTGAATTATGAGTTCCGCTGCTCATGGCAAGACCAGCAGTTCCAACCCACCAGCAACTCTGCAGGATAAAGATGAGGCTTTCTGGTCCTGTGAACATTTGCATCCAAAAAAGTTAAAAACAAAAAACAGACATTTATATCCTTGAAAGCTCAAGGATGCAGCTTTGCTGTGTCTTATGGAGTCATTGTGAGTTGGAATTGTTTTGATGGAAGTGGTCTTGATATTTTAGTTTCTATTATTTCAAAAGTAATACATAAAATACATATTTAAAGTAATGCATATAATATTTGACCAATAAAGAAAAGAAAAAATGTTAACATAATATATGATTACTACCATGCAGAAATTCAATGTTAACATTATTAAACAGCTTTATTGGGTTTTAATTATCTCAATATGGAATAAACTGAACATATTTGAAGTATACGTATATTGCAAAGTTTTGACACTCTTTTCCTTAAGAGTACTCTCAACATTAAAAATAGATATTATACATCTTTTCTCTTTGAAAGTGATCATAATGGGAGCACACACATTTTTGAGTAAAGAATATGAGTCAATTTATTGGTCAATCAACAATTTGAACCTTCTAAAATTTGATTTCCGTATCCTCACAGTTTTTCTCTGGACTAAACATTCTGCATGGCCCCTCTTCACATTTGCTACTTACCCCTGCCCTCTCGATGTGTAATGCCTTCAGGGAATTGTGGTCTCAGAGGTGGTCAGAAGCAGAAGTCCTTGACCTCTCATTGACAAAGGAGCATCTCATTTAGTTGACCTGGAAAGGACTGTCAGGACCTGACACGCCGGGGTCTCACCAGAAGTGAAGGGAGCTGGAGACTGGAAGAAAAACAGGAAAAATAGATGTGTCCGTTGGTGTCGATCAGCAGAGAGTTGCAAAGATAATTCAAAGGAAGAACTGACATGTGGGCAGGGGCCAGATTAAAGTGTGCTTTGTGGGTGCAGTGGTTATACATTGGGATCTGTAGGGTCAGCAGTTCTAAATCACCAGAAACTCCTCAGGGGCAAGTCTGGACTTTCTACTTGGGTAAAGAGTGACAATCATCATCCTAAGAGATCGCTGAGTCAGCTTTGACTCGATGGCAGTGAGTGTGGAGTTCTGGTTTTTCTGATCTGATAGGAGTGGGAGAGAATTACCACCGGGTACTTGTGAATGGTTCCCTTCTCATGTGGCTCGTTTTTCTTGGCTAAAGGTTTCCCACAGTTGCACATTGTGCATGTTTCTGGAACTGCTGAATGTTTAAGAAGCATCCATGAGCAACTTGCTCTTCCAACATTTCCCTCCAGATATGAGACTTGTATACAGACCAGGATTGGCGATTGACCCCAAGGTGATGAATTCTATTTTATATCCATCAACTCTATGGAAGAGTAGTTTATTTGACTGCTGATTAATGTTTTTCTCTCTTTGTTTCCCCTTCTTCCTTTTAAACAGGTTTATGGGCCCTTAGTAAGCCTCAGAATTTGGGATTCAGAAATTCGGGGCTGTGTAAGCCAATAGACGCTGCTGGAAGTCATTGTCTCTTCTTTTAGAACAGTTAAGTTCACAAGATTTTACATGTTGTTCATGTTTAGGACATGAGATGGGAGGGAAATAGTCATGAAATCTTGAATGCTTTGCTTTCAACATGAACCAACACTCAGTTTTACTCAATGCCCTAGAAGGGTGTAGAAGCTCAGAAGGGATGGCAGAAAGATAGAAAGATGGAGAAGGTGGGACTCCAGGCACCAGGAGGACCAGCCTCAGTAAAGGTTCCTGAGAGCACAAGGAGTTTGATCAATGAGGATGGCCCTGTGAAAATGGCACAGTGGGGGTGATCTCATCTAACTTCACAAGAGTGAGCAAGAATTAGCCCCAAGTTGATTCCTATGAAGTGGAGGTCAAACATACCTCTCTTTTCCATCCTCTTTTGCCAATTCTGATAGCAAATCTCCCTCCTATGACATGCTTTACTTTTCCAATCTAAGTTCATAATTTGCATGCTCACACAAAAAGCAATACAATATTCATAAATATTGTGAGGATAGTAGCAGGTTGCAATTTAGGTTCAGGAATAACTTAGGACATGTCTTTCCCACCAGGAGATCTTCTCACCTGTATCCACAAACAGGCCTTTCCCTGGACCCCACTCTTAGCACTCAGCCCCGTAGCCCATCCTTCTTTGAAGGTGCCTTGATCCAGCATGGCCTCTGCCCTGATCAAGCAAAGGTTAGAAAGCTCCCTTGATAAGTGTCCAGAGACAACTCCCTCTGCCAGTATCCTTGGAACTAAAGGTGCTCAGATCTCTCATCGTATGTTGGCAGTGTAATAATACCATGGATGAGTGCCGAGAGGCATGCTACTGAATTGACAAGTTTCCTGCTTGGAAGCACTTAACTTCCTTGCTTTGTGTGCTGCAGCCTGCCCACTGTCTTCTGTCAGTCTCTTGCTTTTTCTCTGCTGTCATTTCTCTGCCTCACTTGCTGTTGCTTCTCATCATTCCGCACGTCATTGGTGTTATAGCTCTCCTTCCTGAGTTTCGGAGCTTCTCAGTGCAGGGACCCTGGATTCATAGGATGGTCCTGTTGCTCTTCCTTTTTGGTGGTAGCCAGGTCCTCTTTCTGCCTCTGGGATGACTCATTTTAAGATCCCGGAGTGACAAAATTGATTAATCTTCTCAAAGGATTCCACGCATCTTTACACTGTTCCACCCCCACCCCCCCATAAGAGTGCCATGCACATTTATTTGCATTAGTAACAAGTTCAATCCCCTGGATGGGTATTTGCTAGTGCCACTCAGTGATTGAATGTGAACTATGAACACTTGACGATCCATATTAAGTGCATTGCCAACAGTCATGATGGACTAAGTGTTACTCCCACTAATCTGATGCCACATCCCGATTTTCAACTCTGGAGCAGACTTGTGTGTAGAGACACTATAAGTAATGTTTGAGACTGAAGTTTCTTCTTTTTTGGTGAAATGGAGAGTTGGAGTTAAATTGATCACCATCATTTTATGAAAGATATACTACTTCCAAGTTGAAGTTTTCATTTGCCCTGCAATTAAAAAACTAATAAAACACTATCCCTCCTCACACGAAAGAATCATGCTTAGAATAATAGTGAAAATGGGGGACTTTATAAGGGTTGCAAGTTTTGAGCATGCTGGAACTCCTACTGCGGTGTCTGAAACATTGCAAATTTTCAATAAGTGTTGGATAAATAAATGAGTGAATGAGTAAGCAAAGCATAGGGGGCTCTTTTGCTTTATGGCCTCAGGGGGAAAACCGGGAGAGAGATGAGTTTTCCTCACATGGAATGGTGTCCCTTTATTTCTGTGATTGCTCTAGCCTTAATACTGTCTTTCAACTCACCGTCTGACAATACCAGAGTCCAACAAATGTTCCCTTGGGACACCATCATACGACAAGACTGCCTTCATCACCAGAGAGCTGTAGTCTGGAAAAACAGACACATCCAGTGACATTTTTCTAGGCTCACTGACTTGCCATTAGCCTAATTCCCTTTGGGCTGCTTCAGTTTCTTTCTAGACACACAATTTAGGAAATCTATCTACCTGATAAATATCACCAGCTGGCAGAAAAGGTCATTTCCATGTCCCAAGATGACTGGCAGGGACATAGCTTCTCTTGGACTTAGTGGCCAGAGGCTGGTTTGGAGGTAGGTTTCTGTCTTGTTGATGTAGAGGAATGTCTATGATATGCCAGATTTGGCACATGTCCCAGGCCCCATTCAAAGGAGTAAGGGATCACTGAGCAGTTTTTACTCACTACCACAGTTTCTCTCACCAGATGCGAGAGATCGTACAGTCAGTTAAAACTAAAGCTTTCAAATTTGAGATCCTCCATGGGTCAAGGTGTGGCTGTAATTATGGCTTCGCACAGAACAGCAATTGTGGGGGGTGGCACAAGACTGGACAGCGCATTGTTGTCTTTTACACAGGGTTTCTAGGAATCAGATATGTCCAGAGGCCATCTAACAACAACAGCCACAGCAACAACTACATCCTGGGTCAAAGCAGGGAGCCATGGTGGTGCAGTCACTAGACTGTGGACTGCTAACTGAAAGCTTACTGGTTCACGAGTTGCTCAAGTCAGTCAGCGTGCTTAAAGATTTACAGCTCCGGAAATCTCTACCCTGCCCTACAAGGTTACTGCGAGTTGAATTCTACTTGTTGAGTAGTGGGTGGATGAGTCAAGGCAGACAATGTCTTTTTCCACAGGCACTTCTGTGTGTAGAACCATATTTCCAACTTATTCAGTCAGTGGGCAGTGGGATTTAGTTCTTGACATCCAGACCAGGTCATTTCAGTATAGTTATCTCCAGTGAGCCAAAAAGATTCAGAAAAGCAGCCCCAGATTGTCCAAGCAGACTGTATTTTGCTTCCCAATTCCCATCCTTTTAGAGCTTCCTGCCATTCTTCTTGATTTTCCCTTCTAGAGAGTCTCACAACTTGTCTGGCTGTTCTTTCATCAATCTATGCTTAACTCCATCCAGTAGGTCTGATTCCAAAGAGTTATGCCTTCTCCACATCCAGGGAGACAAGTGAGAGGGTCGTGGGCCCAGTGTTTTGTGAGCAGGCTTTAGTGACTTCACCATTGTGCCTTGTCCACGAATGGGTGGATGCCCCAGAAACAGGTTTGAGCCCTAAGACTTATGTATCAAGGACTTGGTCACTGACTCTGCTCTAAATGTCGGAGACTTTTCTGCTTGTGGAAAAAATAAAATAAATGGGCCAGGGTGTGACTTTAAACACCTCAGTGGCCTATTTTTTTTCAGTGAAAGCAAGGATGGTGTGTTAGGCCATGTGAACTAGAGAAACAAATTCATAGACACTCATATGTGTATAAGAAAGAGTTTCATATGAAAGCATAATTGTATAGTGAGAAAACATCCCAGGCTAGTTCAGATCAAGACCGTAAGCTCGATATTAGCCCATTTCTCCAATACTAGTCATAAATGCCTTTTAGATTGTATACACAACATATACAATGACACTGAATGCAGGATGATAATAGGCCAGTGGGGAGAAAATCTTGTGGATCCAGTGGCAATGGAAGTACCTTAGTGCTGGTGTAGGTCTCTCCTTGGCTCCTCCAGCTCCAAGGCTGTGTCTGCCATCAGCAGAGTTCCATGTGGCTTGTCCACAGGAATGTCTCATAGGAAGAGAGTGTATCTGGCCTCCAGTAATCTATTTATCTCTGCTGCACCATTAAATGGTTGCAGTTGTGACCTGATTGACAGGTTAGACTCCACCCCTTCACAAGGTGACAGGAGATTACATAACTGCAACAGATGGTTTAGACCTAAGTTTTCATGTAGTGTTATATTATGGTAAGTAAAAGACTAGGAGCTTTACTTGGCTGTCAGATGTTTGGGAGAGGGTGCAATGTCAATAATCTCCATAGGTCTTATTTTCTGTAGATATGCTTCTGTATTGACTCCTCCCAATTCACACACTGTTGAGCATAGAGCCCCAATTCAAACCGTTTTCCCTAGTCGCATGACCTGTGCACAGATGCCTCATTGCATTCTAAATGCCAAATGCTAATGCAATAATGGGCTTTAGCCTAGAGCAGATAGCGAGGCTGATCAGGTGTTAGAGAAGGATTATTAATGAAAATGAGAAAAACGGTATATTTAAGAGTGTCAAGTGAAAGGAACAGTGGGCCAGAATAATGGTTTCCTGCTGCCCGCGGGAAGCAGCTGCAGAGACTCAGCATCTGCCGTCACCACAGACACAGGCCTGTTCTGTCTTGGGGAGGAATGAAGATTGCACCTTTCATCACAGGAGGGCAGCACATTTCCTGAACATTAGCTCTTTGCTTCTCACAGAGTCCCTGAGACAGATGCCACAGAGGGTGGGAAGAGAATTTGGCAGGAAGCTGTGTAGGATTGGAAGGCGAAGGGGAAAGTGAGGATGATGCAAGTTGCTTTGGGGCCAGAAAGGATCCAAGGATAGACTCAGAGATTCGCAAACAGAGTTGAGCAGAAAGCAACCCATGTAAGAGCTGGAGCTGCTACACCCTTCAGAGTTCTCTAGAGAAACTTACAGAACCTTTCTGGACCTAGTGTTACAGGGACAGTAATATCTGTTCTACTGCTCTCAGCAGGCTGGTGTGATGAGGTAATAGAGGTGACCGTACTTGCACTGGAAAATTGTAACTTATGAAACAAGCATTTATTTAACTACTCTGCATCTAATATATATGAGGAAGAGCTCTGGTGGGGGTTACGCAATGGGGCATGATCTGCAATGTCATCAGTTTAAAACCACCAGCTGCTTCTTGGAGAAAGAGTGAGTTTTCTACTCCTGTGAACAGTTCCAGTCTGAGAAACTCACAGAGGGCAGTTCTGCACTGTCCTATGAGTCAGCGTTGACTTAATGCCAGTGATTTGTTAAAATTTTGAGATACTCTGGGTAAATGAAGGATATGCCGCTGGATGTGGCTTTTCAATCTAAATGGTTATGATTGGTACAAGGCAGCAAACACATCAATTGTCACTGAGGGAACCCTAATGCATGACAGTCCCGGGTATGTCACAGAAGAAGTGTGCTCCACAAGATTTTGAATGGCTGACTTTTCCAAAGCGGACAGCCGGGCCTTTCTTTTGAGACTCATATGGGAGTACTTGCATGACTAACCACAGTAACGGCATCACATGAGATCCCTGTCAGGTAAACCAGGTAATGATGAATCCCCCAAAGGCGATTTAAATGAAGGCAAATCGGACAGTAGAGGAAGAGGACCTAATATCTGGTTTGAAGATATTGGAAGATATTGAAGATAATGGAAACTTCCCTGAAGAAAGCTGCAAAGTTAAACCTGATGCCTAATCTGATTAAATATAGACAGTATTCCAGGTTTATGGAACAGGACGAGCCAAGTTGTGCCATCTATAGACTGCATGCTGGTAATAAGTCTTCCTCCAATCTTGAGGACTCATTCTTCTTCATATAGGACAGCTTCTCTGATCATTTTCTCAGCACACAGATTGAATAATAATGGTGGAATTCTACAACCCTGGCACACACTGTTTCTGATTATGAACTTTGCAGTATTCCTTTGTTCAAGGCAAATGACTGCATCCTGGTTCTGCATTAAGTGCTCTAGAATTCCCCATTTTGTACAATATTGGACACAGTTTACTATGATCCATATAATCAAATGCTTTGACATAGTCAATAAAACACAAGTAAATATCCCTCTGCTAGTCCCTGCTTTCAAGCAAAATTCAGATGACATGAGTACTTATGTCCCTTGTTGCAAGACCTCTTTTAAATATGGATTTAATTTCTGGCAGATCTCTGTTAATGTACTGCTGCAATTATTTTTAAAGTACCTTCAGGAATGTTTTAGTTACATGTGATGTGACTGATATCATTCAATAATTCGGACACTCTGTTGGATCACCTTTCTTTGGAATGGGCACATATATGGATCTCTTTTAGGTGGTTGGCCAGGTATCTGTCTTTTTAATCCTTGGCATAGACCAGTGAGTTCTTTCAGCACTGTGTGAGTTTGTTGAGACATTCAATTGGCATTTCATCAATTGCTGGAGCTTTATTATTTTTTTTGCCAATGCTTTTAGAGCAGCTTGACTTCTTCCTTAAATACCACAGGTTCTTTATATTTAATCAATTATTTTTTGTACAATGATTTTTGTGTATTCCTTTCATTTTTCTTTCCTGCATCATTCATTATTTTCCTATAGTTAGGTGCTATCAGATTTGTTTCAACTCATAGCAAGCTAATGCATAGCAGGATGAAACACTGTTCAATCCTGCACCACCCTTCAATTTGTTATGCTTGCAGTCACTGTGTCAGTCCATAAGGTTTCCAACATATCTGACAATGTCCCACTGCTATTCCTGAGATGGTGGTGTGGTGGGCTATGCACTCAGCCACTAACTGCAAAGTCAATGGTTTGAACCCACTAGTTTCTCTGAGAGAGGAAAAAGAGATTGTCTTCTTCTCTAAAGATTAAGAATCTTGGAAACCCAAAGTGGTAATTCTATTCTGTCTTATAGTGCTGCTATGAGTAGGAATTGACTACATGGTCATGAGTGTATTTAATTCCTCAGATCTGGACAGTGTGTTTCTTCTTAGTAGTCTGTACATTGTTTGGAAACTCCACTGAAACATATTCACCTTGTGTGACCTTGCTGATATTTGAAATCCTGGAGTCATAACTTCAACTTCTAGCCTCAGAGTGACATGTACGCCACAACTGTATGATGCAGTGACAGACAACTGGTGGATCTTCCCCAAAGAAGCTTTAGATAGTGTGACTCAGGTTCATCTCTTTTTAGTTCTTATCCCTAAGGTAGGTGGAGGTGTTTTTCCCTTTAGGCTTTCTAACTCCAGGCCTTTGCACATTTCAATACCACAATTTACTTTGTCTTCTCTAGAAAGCTTTTCAGAATGTTCCATTAATCTTTTACTTCATCATTTGGCAGAACTTGCAGAGTCTCTGAAGCCTACAGCCAGGCAGAAATATCCAATTTGCCTTTTAGGAAGGCCCTAGGTCGGGCTGGAATTTGAAGAAACTGGGGCCAGAAAAAATCATGCACACCTTACTCTATTATATTATACTACATACTCTATAAAGAGAACAGGGATGAAGGAATAGTTTTTGAGTTGGTACTTAGAGAAGAATAGAAGGAGAGATTGAAGATGCCTCTCTTTTTTAGTTGTGGAAGATAAATAGATGATTTGTCTAATGGCATGGAGATAAGAAGGAAAATGGCTTTGTGGAAATGAAGACTCAGTGAAGCTGTGGGCATGCTGGGTTGGGGTGCTTTTCAGAACATCAAGGTGAATGAAGTTGTTGAGGAGGTCTCAGTAAATAAAGACCCAGGGCTTACTGGAGTCACAGGAGATGAAAACAGAACCGAGTCAACTGTGGAGAGGTATTAATAGTAGTGGACTTTAAGAATCAGAACAGAACCAAGGATGGGCTCCTAAGTACCCCAAACTTAACGAGGCATTCTATAATCTATACAGAGTTTTAATGATCACCGTTTCTTTTGATCACACGTCATGCTTCCTCCCACCTCCCTGTGGATTTGTCATCTTGGAGTAGCTTGTGTGCCTTTATGATGCTGCGAATCACACCACCAATAGATCCAAAACAAGCAGGAGCACTCGTGGTGAACAGGCTTCAGCAGTATCTAGACTCAAACAGATTAGGAATGAAAGCTTGCTGGATGTTCTCCCTGAAAATTAACCAATGAAGACCCGCTGGATCATAGCTGAAGATTGTTCTACACAGAGTTGGAAGATGAGCCTGCAAGATTGGAAGACAGCTAAAATATAAAATAATTGTAACAGGGGCTGAGCCCCAGTGGTGTAGTGGTTGTGCACGGGACTGCGGCCCACTGGGACGGAGGTTCGATTCCCGCTCACAGGAGCAAAGGCTGGGCTTCCTACTCCCACCACCAGGGCAGTGATGCCTAAATAAAAAAAATAATAGTAATAAATAATTGTAACAATGAATTCAAGCAGACCAATAGTCTTGGAGATGATAAATGACTGGGCAATATTTTGTCCTGCTGTACATGAAGTCCCAGTGAATCACAAGCAACTGGACAGCACCAACAACAGCATCAATCTACTTTACAGCAAATTCCCTGCCTAATGTGTCATCGCTTCCTTTCTGGATGATTGATAAATGGAAAAATCTAATTTAGAAATTATCTTCCTCATATATCCAATCAAAAGAGTTTCATTACAGAGATTTTGCTCTCATGAATTAGGCAGAATGCAGTTGTCAGGGGTATGGCTTCTTGAGTGAGGGAGACTCTTTAGAGCTCCATGCCTACAGAGGAGTGAGTTTCTCTGAGCAGTGTTCGAAACGAGGAGGAGACCTTCCATTTTTCTTTTTTTGGGGGGCAGACACCACTGACCTCTGGTGGTCGTGGGAGCTACCCAGCGCTGCTTCTGAGAGCCGCCACTGGATTTGAACTGCCAAACTTGTGGGCCACAGTCCCGTATTCAGCCACAGATGCCACCGGGGCTCAGCCCCCATTTTTCCTATTGTGCTTTCATAAGTCTCTAATGAGAAATAACTGGGAATGCATTTTCTGGAATAAAATCAACAAGTTACACATTATAATTAGTTCATAGGTCCTGCTATTCAATGGCAATAATGAAATTTTCCCAAATGTCCAAGTTGAGAGTGAGACTAAATATTAACCTTGTAGTTATTTGAAGCTAATGCTTCTTAACAGCATGCTTTTAAAATTAACTATTATTTTGTTTCTCTTAATGTAGAATGATTCTTTTTGTTTGTTTTTTGGGAAAGCCAATTGACGTGTTTGCAAATGCAGCGAATGGCATTTGTTCTAAATATTCCAAGACCCAAATGAAATAAAGAGAAATATTTTTTCCTTATATGTCAGGACTGAGTAAATGAGGCCAGATTATTAATTCAGAGGGGTTGAAATTTTAATTTTCAAATTTTGGTTAAAAAGGGGCTTTTTAAAATCAAAAACATTTCCCATGGTTCCCCTTGTTTTATAATTAGGGATGCTGTACTTCAGCAATATTACATTTTCAGTAAGTGGGACTGAATTTCTGAGCATGAGTGCAAGCTATCAGCTAGGCTTGAAATTGAGATTCAGTAAAATGTCTGCATGTAGTAAAGCTGCAAATGCTGTTAGGACCAAGTCCTGATGACTGGAGAGGATTACAGCATCCTCCGTCATGCTGATGTGGGTGTCTTACCATGTCTGTAAGTCACTTTAAATACTTTAACATAGATTAGGTAGCATTATGGATGTACTTGAGTTAGTTAAGGACATGTTTTAGAGCCAGCTCCAATTAGCTGTTCATATTTTAGGAGTGTCCAGCTAGCAATTAGCCACAAAGGCCACACTCCAACAGGGATTACTTCAGACATCTTTGTCTTTACATTTCATCAACCCCAAAGGTTTTTCTGATTAGCATAATAGGTGTTAGAAATCAATTTTAGTATATGAAATCAGTGGCTGGTGAATTTGCATAATGGATGTTTGGAAGAGCTCTCATTAGTGAAATTAGTGTTTTTCTAGATGTGTAGATTGGCTGAAATAATTTAAAGGCAATCTCCACCCTTGAACAAATAAGGTATCACAATCTAGCAAGCCCCATACTCTGTCCTTAGGACATCTAGCTGTCTGATGCCTCTAGCACATGGGTTGGCAGCATTTTCCTATGACAGTAATTATTTCAGGCTTTGGTGGTCGAGTGGTCCTTGTTGCAGCTACTTAACTCTGTTGCTAGACTGTAAAAGCCATCTTAGATAATATGGAAAACAAAGCAAAGGGATTGTGTTTCAAGTGATTTTTTTTTAATTAACAAAAGCAGGCAGGGATGATTCAGGTGAAGGTAGAAGTTTGTTGATTCTTTATCGAGAATATCATTTCACCTGCCTTAAATGAATCTCTTTAGATCACTTAATATGACAGAGGTATGGTGAACTTTCTTGACAGCATTTTTTAATTATTTCCTTTCCCTTTTCTCCCTATATAGTCTCTCCATTCCAATTTTAGTGAGAGGTTTCTTATCTTGTTTGATATAAATATTATTGTCAAATTAAGCAAATGATCATTAGCAATTCTTGTATGCATAGCACTGTGGACAGAAACAAAAAAGTTCTACTCCTTGATCTCAAAATAAATGGAGGGAATCAGGGAAGCCTTTTTGGCTTTATTTTATTTTATTTTTGGTTAAACGAAATCATGGAAAACTTAATTTTATTAGGACCCTCAGGAATAGGTATATATATTTTGTTTTTAATTAATAAATACATTTATTGGGGGCTCTTACAGCTATTATAAAATCCATACAACATCAATGATATCAAATGCATTTGTGCATATGTGACCATCATAATTTTCAAAACATGTCTTTCTGCCTGAGCCCTTAGTACTAGCTCCTCTTTTTTCTCTCCCTCCTCCACCATCCACCCCCATGGACCCCTAATAAATTATGAATTATTATTGTTTTCACAACTTATACTGTCCAGTGTTTCCTTTCACCCATGTTTCTGTTGTTTGTCCCCCTGTGTGTGTGTTTGCATTATACATCAATCATTTTAGTTAGTTGATGTTTCTTCCTCTTCTTTCCCCACCTTCCCCTTCCCCTATTACTGTTGCTGAGGGGTTTATCTGTCCTGGATTCTGTGTGTTGAGAGCTTTTATCTGTACCACTGTGCATGTTCTGGTCCAGTTGGGTGGATTTGCAAGGTAGGACTGGGGGTCATGAGGAAGGAAGCATTAAAAATGCTAGAAAAAACTATGCTGCAGCCTGGCTTTCCTGTTCCTTCCTGTGACCCTGCTGATAGGGAATGTCCAATTGTCTACAGATGAGCTTTAGGTCCCCTCTCCACTCCCACTTTTGCTCAAATTTGCATCAATATATTTGTTTGTTTGGGGGTCTTCTGTTATGTGATACACGATCCCTTTGACACCTCATGATCACACATGCTGGTGTGTTTCTTCCATATGGACTTGTTGCTTCTTCTAGATGGCCACTTGTTTAACTTCACACCTTTAAGACCTAGCCACTGTATCTTTTAATAGCAGGGCACCATCAGATTTCTTCACCACATTTGCTTATGCACCTATTTTGACTTCAGCATTCATGAAGAGAAGGGGAGCATCACAGAGTGCCAGGTTAGTAGAACAGTGTTCTTGCACTGCAGAAGTACTTGAATGGAAACACAGTGCCTGTCTGCTGCCTTAATACTTAATAGTTAAATATATCACCATAGGCCTATTAATATATATATATGTACTGACATATGTGCATACCTATATTTGTACCCCTTTGAATGTCTTTTCCCTCCTAGTTCTTTCCTCTATTTCTTTTAACTTTCCTCCTGTCCAGCTGTCATGTTTGCCCTTCAGTCAACTCTCAGTAGTCTCTCTTGGTTACATTGCACTTGATCAGCCCCCACCAGTCATTCTGTGCCCTCCTCGCCATCGATTTTAGATAGCTTGTGGTTCCCTTGTCCCCTGTTTGTTGGTTCTTCCCTACCTTTCTTTTACCTCCCCCTCTCCCATGTTCCCCAGGAGGCGTGGGCCCCATTATTTTCTCCTTGGAATTGTTTATCCTGCTTATCATAACTGGATAGACATGAGAAGAAAAAAGAAAAAGAAAAAAAAAGCCTATACATTTTTCTAATCTGTCTGCTTGTTTTTGAATTGCATCTGGTGAAGTGCCACGCCCTGCCTTCTAATTCTCAGTAAAGCTCAAGTTCAAAGAATTAAAGAGAAAATTCAAGTCTTGAGTTGCAATACTGAATGACTCTATGGGAAACCTATTGAATTGTTCAGAAAACATCAAAAGAAGACAGAAGGAATGCACAGAATCACTCTATCACAAGGAATTTTTGACACACAGTTACTTCAAAGAGTGCCATATGATCAAGCACTAATGGTACTGAAGGAAGAAGTCTAAGTTAAAGGAAAGGCATTCTAAAAAATAATACTTCTGGAGTTGACAAAATACTGAGTGAAATGTTTCCGTGAATTGGAAATGCTCGTTCATGCCAAGAAATATGGAGTAGAATGAGAATTCAAGGAAAGTTCCTTGTGCTGGCAGGGAATTTGTACATAGGCCAACAGACCGTCAATCAACGAGAACAAGGGGACTGTGGCTTAAAGTCACAAATGGTGTGCATCAGGGTTGTATCCTTTCGTCATGCTTACTTAATCTGCATGCTCACTGAATAATTTGAGAAGTTGGACTATATGAAGAACAGGGAACTCATCATCAACCTAAAATATGCATGGGACAGAAAGACTTGAAGTCAACGTTTTGAAATCCCTTGCGATGCAGATCAAACATCTTTTCTACTGTTGAGCTACTGGTGGTTTCAAACCGTCCATCTTATTTCAGCCAAGCACTTAACTATTGCAGCACGAAGCTTCCTTTATATATAGCCATATGTACATACAATGCCCTCCTTGCAATGATATTGGGGCAGGGATACACTGCATAAATCCAGGGGAGTAAAAAATATGTAATGATCTGAGTAACTGGGAAAGCCAGGCCAGCACAAAGGTCATTCCCACAGCTCACTACTGCTTTAACAGTACCTGTATCTGTTCTTCTCAAAGTCAGTTCTAGATATTTCTACTCATGCCATCTTGTGGCATTCTTTAGCAGGAACCCACTATGAGTCACTTTTTGGTGTTGTTACATTCTGTTTAGTTGGTGTCAACTCATGGAGATCCTATGTATAACAGAACAAAACACAGCCCAGTGCTACGACATCTCTGTTTGAGCCCATCGTAACCACTGTGTGAGCCCAACCTGTCACGGGCTTTCCCATCTTTCACCGCCCTTCCAACCTGTCACGGGCTTTCCCATCTTTCACCGCCCTTCCATTTTACACAGCACAAATGTCTTCTCCAGAGTCTGGTCTCTCCTGATAATATGTCCAAATCACAGGAGACTGTCTCATCATCCTTTCTTCTAAAGAGCATTCTGGCTGTACTCCTTTCAAATTTCTTTGGTTTTTTTTTTTTTGACAGTCAATGATACCTTAAATGTTCAGTAGTAACACGATAGTTCCAATGTATTGATTTTTCTTTGGACTTCTGTATTCAATATCAAAATTTCGCAAGCATATGAAGCAATGGGAAATATCATGGCTTGGGTCAGTCATATTGTGTGTGTGTGTGTGTGTGTGTGTGTGTGTGTCAGAGAGAGAGAGAGAGAGAGAGAGAGAGAGAGAGAGAGAGAGAGAGAGAATGTGTGAACATGGCACTCATAAGAAGATATGGGTGGAGTTTAGCCTGTCAATCAAGTCGCAGCTTGGTGACCTCATTTGGAGGTGCCACCAAAATAAATGGCTCTCTGGAGGGAGACTCCACTCTCCCTGCCTTCATCTTCCTTCCAGCTGGTAAGCCAGGCTGATACCTGTGCAAGCCCTATGATGCTTCCCCTGCCATTGGATCTACAAGATTTTTCACCCACAGGCATATGATCTTACATTTTGTATTGTTGCATGGGGCTGTCAGATTCTGAAGAGGAATTTTAGAACTAATCTCAGCTTTATGGACTAGTATCTGATTTATGGACTTGGTCTGGACTGGAATGAGGTATTTGCTTTATATTTGATTACCTCTTATATAAAGCTATCTCATGCATATGTAAGTGTCACTGGATTTGTTTTTCTAGTCACCCCGACCTAATCCACATTCTTTAAAAAGGTCCTGTGCAGCAGATTTGCTTATGCAATGCATTGCTCAATCTCTTGGCTTCTGCTTATATGAGCATTGCCAGCGAATCTAAACCCTTGTCAGCAATCTTTTACACAAACTATTACATCACCTATTAGTCCAGTTTTGAGGATTTTAGCTTTATTTTTTGCATAATAGAGAATCTTTATATTGAAGAGTAATTGAATATTTTTAACAAATCCCCACCCAGCTCAGATCGAGTCCATATGTCTGATATCAGCCTATATTTTCAATACCGATTCATAATTTCCTCTTAACAATCAAGCAATATATGCAATGACACTGAATGCAGAAAGATCACAGGCCAGTGGGTAAAAGTCTTGTGGATTCATGACAGGGAAGCATCTCAGTGCTGGCATGGGTCTCAATGTGGATCCTCCAGCTCCAGGGCTCTGGTCCCACCTGAGGTCTCCATGAGGCTCATCAGCAGGAAGTAAAACAGAGTGTTTTTCTAGAGATGAAAACAGGAATTTTCAGAATCCTCAGGAGAAGGCCATGCCCACACGGAGGCCTCATTGGCTATGGCCTGATTGACAGGCTAGAGTCCACCCCTTTGCAAGTTGATAGGAGATTATGTAACTGCCACATATACTATATCACATATATATATACATATAGAGAGTATGCATATAAAACTTCTCAGTGGAGAAGTTTCCTGGACTTTTTCCTAATCATGCATTTTTCAATTTTTTTAAATTAAAAATCATTTTATTGGGGGCTCGTACATTGTTTTCACAATACATAAACAAACTGTGTCAAGCACCTTCACATGTTCATTGCTGTCATCATTCTCCAAACCTCTGCCTTTCCCCTTGGGCCCTTTATTCGGCTTTTCCATCCTTTTCCCTCTTCTCCTGCTCTCCCTTTCCCACCAATACTTTATAAATTATTATTGTTCTGTCATATCTTACACTGCCCGACCTCTCCCCAATCCACTCCTTTGATTCCCGTCCTTCCAACAGGAGCTAATGTGTATATCCTTGCAGTTCTACCCCACATTCTCTCTACCCATCCAGTAGCTCCAATCTCACCACTGGCCCGAAGGGGCTCATCTGTCCTGGTTTTCCCATATCTCCAGCTCCCCTTTCTACTAGTGTACCTTCTTCAGTCCATATGGATTTGCAAAGTAGATTTGGGACCATAATGGTTGGAGAGAGGAAGGTTTCAGGAACTAGAGGAAATTTGTATGCATCATCACTGCCCGGCTGCCCCCTGTTGTCTCCTCCCTCTGACTCCCCTGTAAAGGGGTGACAAATTACCCACCAGTGGACCTTAGGTCCCCACCCTGCTCTCCACCTCATTCATAGTAATGATGTGATTCTTGTTCTTTGATGCTCAAGACCTGCTCCCTTCGGCCCCTCTTGATCACACAGGCTGGTGTGCTTCTTCCATGTGGACTTTGCTGTTTCTGCACGGAATGGCAACTCATTTATCTTCAAGTCTTTGAGACTCCAGATATTCAATCATTTTGTAGCTGGGCCCCATCATTTCTTTTAGTTTATTTGCCTCTGTATCCATTTGTCTTCAGCAATCATATCAGGAATCAATTGGTCCATTGATTTTGATTTTTTTTCTTTGATGCCTGATACCTGATTGTTTCAGAACCTCATGATTGCACAGGCAAGTGAACTTCTTTTATGGTGGGTTTTGTTGCTCCTGAGCTAGATGACAGCTTCTTTTTGCTCAGGCCTTTAAGACCCCAGGTGCTATAACTTTTAATAGCTGGGCACCATCAGCTTTCTTCACCACTCTTGCTCATGCACCCACATGTCCTCAGTGGGCACCTTGGGGATGTGTGCAGACAGTGATATGTCCCGCCACCCCCCCTGGCCCATTTTGATGTCTGTTGCCTAGACCTTTCACCACCTTGTTGCCACACTGGCTGTTGTGGTTCTTCTGTGTGGGTGTGGTCTCTTCTCAGGTAAATGGTCAATTGTTTATCTTCCAGCTTTTAAGACTCCAGACGTTATATCCTTTGATAGCTGGGCACCATCAGCTTTCTTCATCACATTTGCTTATGCACCCATTTTACTTCAGTGATCGTGTTGGGCCAGTGAGTCTTGTGGAATACCAGATTCATAGAACAAAATGTTCTTGCATTAAGGGAGCACCTGAGTGAGGGCCCAAGGTCCACTTGCTACCCTAGTATTTGACCTATAGTTTGTTCTTAAATTTATTCCCTCCTTATAATAGATAATTGTATTTATGTATGGCCATACCTATGTTTCGACCTCTGTAAGTGCTCTTTGCCTTCTAGCTCTTTCCTCTATTTCCTTTCATCTTCCTCATGTCCCACCATCATGCTCCATCTTGGCGTTTCAGTGCTTTCTCACAGATTCATTGCCCTTGCTTAATCTCTACCAGACCCCCCACACCCTCCTTTCCATAGATTCTGGACCATTTGTTTCTCCCCCAGTCCACAAGCCTGTCAATGCCCCCTTCTCCTCTCCTCTCCCGTGCTCCCCAGGAACCACTGGGTCTGTCATTCTTTACTCCTGATTCTGACCAGGTGTGCTCCCTTCTTGATTCAGTTAGATTTTTTTTGGGGGGGTAAGTCCGCACTGCTTCCCCACCATGTGGCTCCCGAAGTGTCCTGTGTCGCTGTCTGCTTCAGTAGGGAGCCAGTGTAGTCCATCCTGTTGTTGTTTGCCCAGTCCTTTCTGTGACCCATTAGTTCCCCAGAGGGGTGTAGTCCTCTGAGCATTATATGTCAGCATGGGGACTGGATCAGCGTTCTTCCTCTTCCTCCTGTATTGTCTTTGTCCCTGTGGGTGTGGCATGCTGGCCCCTCCCCCCACTTGCTCTCTGTCACGCCCACTTGTAGGGATGAGGTCAATCTGACTCTGGTTGCATCTGGCTTTGTAGCTCTCTTTTTTCTTGCATCCTTCAAAGCATCCACGCTGTCCTTATGGTTGGGTGCTTCATGGTAGGAACTGCTCGCCCACTCCGGTTTCTGTGGAGACAAGATCAGTACCCTCCCCCCCTCTGGGTGGGTTAGTGCCCCGTTCCCTCTATTATCCTTTCACTTTTGTACTCCCTTTTATCTCCCTCTCCCCTCTCCCCTCTGCCCCCTCCCCCCATCCTTCTCCCATTACAGTGTTGCACCCCGCATGCACTTCCCTGGGTTTTTTCCTCCCTCCTCCCCTCACCCTACACCTTGGACCAACTGTTATGGTATAGGAGTCTTCTCTCTTATACCCACTATACTGTTTCTAGTTACCTCAGGGGGCCCATGCCATACTTATCCTTTTGTGATTGACTGACTTCACTTAGCATAACTTCATCCAATTCTTTCCACGCAGAGATGTGTTTCATGTGCTCGTCAGGGCTTTTGCGTGAGGCATAGTACTCCATTGTGTGTGTGTGCCAGAGTTTGCTGATCATTGCTGGTGGTCGTGTAGATATGTACAGCCACTATGGAAAGCAGTCTGGAGATACTTAATGAAAATGGAAGTTGAGCTACCCTATGATCCAGCTATCCCGCTATTGGGTATATACACAGAGGAGGCAAGAAATAAACCACAGCCAGTGGTATGCACACCAATGTTTATTGCAGCACAATTCACAATCGCAAAGAGTTGGAAGCTTTCTTTTACATGGATTTTTAATCCACACTGAAGACTGCAATCCTTGATCTGCATCAGCAAGTGTTTCAAGTCCTCTTCATTTTCAGCAAGCAAGGTTGTCTCACTGCATATCACGTGCTGTAAATAAGGCTTCCCCCGATCCTGATACCTTATTCTTCACCATATAGCCCAGCTTCTCTAATTATTTGCTAAACATAGAGATTGAAGAAGTTATGTTAGAGGATACAAGACTGATATGTAACTTTTCCTAAATTTAAACCATGTTCTCTCCTAGGAATTAATTAAAGCTAAGACATATTTTCAATATATGTGGATGGAAACTTGCCATACAATTTGGTTCAAGACAGAGAAAGATATGCATGCATAGTGTTCCCTGGCATCTGCTGAAGTTACCATGGGTTTTGGAATATTTTGTTCATGTCTCAATGCTCCTTTTCCTGAAGTGCTATTTTGGATGGTCAGGTATAAGTAGAATGTTTTGAAAGAGAGGGGACATTTTTAGATTTGCTGCTTAATGATGTTCAAAAGGAGCTATTGTAGGTGATTGGAATGTGTACCCATGGACAGGGTGCATTTGAATTTCCATTTAAAATGGGAGTTTCCTTTGGGGATCCAGCCTGACCTAGCTCAGCCAGTAAAGCTAAGTATGTACATAGCTAATAATGAGGGCATCTTACATTTGTAAAGGGTTTTGGGCTTTTAAATGTACTTAGACACAGTTCATTATATTTTGATCCATCCAATAGTTTCAAGTGGAGGTCAGAATTATTATCTCTACTTTGGATATAATCCTTTTAAAAAGGTAGTGGTGTGCCAATGTCACCCTCAAAACTACAATCCAATTTGCACAATTATATTTCTTGAATTCACACCTGGGATGGCTTTGTTTTTTAGAGTGAAGCCACTCATCAAAATGAGAGAAAACCCCTCTTTACTGAAACCACTAAATCATACCAGGGGCCCCTTTCTTTTCTACTCCATTCATTTCCCAATCAGGCCAAATGTTTCATCCCCCTGGAATTAAAATTATTTTTTGAAGGACAGGGATCTTGAAAATGCCCTGACTCCTCTATGTCTTAAAATGATAGAGGTATATTAGCACACTGTCTGTGTTCAGTAAGTGACCATCTTTGACCTCCCTGGCTTCCCTATTGCCAGGAAGCAGAGGTCATACGTGTCTCAACATCTCATCCTTCTTGATCTATTCTGACACCGACATTCTTCTCATGGCACTCTGCTTTTATGCTAAGTTCAGTAATTCATTGCAATGGCCGCACAGAAGTCACAGGCAATACTCCCACATATGGAGGAGTTTTATGATGGAGGTTGAAAGGTTATCCCAGGTCAGGAGCAGGAAACAGTAAGGATACATCATTGGTTCACAGTAACATCTCCACTGAGTCACCAACCGAGTGTCTTTTGGGTCCTCAGCTTCTCAGCTACCTGGTCCCTTGGTCTCTGGCTATGTGGGTCAAGAAACCTGCCTGCTCTTCTGCCTCAAAGTCCCATTTTCTCTGTGCCACAGTCTGTGAGGCTTCTGGTCTTGAACTCCACCATTTCAAACAGAGGCCTGCCTGGAACACACACACACACACACACACTCCCACAATGGGACACTCGTGTGTTGGGCTCCTGGCACACCACTCCCAAGACTGGAGGTAAGTGTGCAGACCAGCAGCCAGCAATCACAATGCCATACAAATGGTATGCTAGGTGGACAAAAACCTCTTCTGTAACCATTTCCCCTAGATACCGTTGGGCCTGAAAGCATACCTTTTGTGAACACAATCTGACTCAGACATCCTCTGAAGCTACTCAAACTACTTTCAAATTAGGTTCCTGACTCCGCACAACATGTGCCAACATTAATAGCAACAAATGCTGTCCAGAGTGTGGACACTGGAACTCTTGCACATTACAGGTAAAGGTGTAAACGACAAATATTTTGGAAAGCAGTATGGTGCTTCTTTAAAACCCGGGAATAGACTATAATATCACCTAGCATTCTCTACTTGGCATATATCCTGGAGCAGGGGTCAGCAAACTCTTGAGACAAAACAGCCAATCCTGTACCTCCTAACAATGTTGAAAATCTCTCAAGAGCTTTAAATATGTTTTTCCAAAGAAATGAAATTACTGTGATCTGAAATAATAACCTTCCAATGTTTTCGTTGTGACTTCAGAGCCGTATATTCACACTGAAAGAGCCGCCAGTGGCTCATAAGCCACAGTTTGCTGACCAGAATCCCAGGGAAGTAAGAGTGGCAACAAAGATAAATATAGATGCACACATGCTTATTGAAATAAGATTTACCATAGCAACAAGATAAAAACCTAAATGCTCATCAAGAGAAGAATGGATAAATAAAATTTGTTACATTTTTTGAAGATTACCCGAAATGGGAATGGAAGGGAGGGCAGATTACTGACTGGTGCCTGGACACAGGTTAGCCTGGGTGAAGGGAAAACAATATATAATAAGAGGACAGTTGGAAAAAATGTTGGAGTCAGGAGAGAACTTTGGGAGGGGTGCAATAAAGGCACTATCAATAAATATTGTTACATGTACAGTTCTCCAATGACTGTGACCTATTAGTTGATTGATAGACATTTAAATGGAACAGGGTGGAAAGGAGTTTGAGGAAAACTATCGATATGTGTAGATTGCAGAGAATATTTTTATATACATGCATAAAATATGTATAATGTGTATATTGTCATTACAAATGTATCCAAGAATGTGGTGGAGGAAACAGGATACAAAGTCCTTAGACATAACCCACCAGACTGATGGAGTGAATAATGACCTTAAAGATCAGGGTCTTAGTTCGGGGACACCAAAGTCAGTTGTTATAACTGTTCACAAAGACAAAGTGTTAGCCCCCGCTTTCGACTTCCTTGACATGGACCACATTAAGATGGGGAAAAAACTCAGACCCACATCGGGTGCATAAATGGTGGTGAAAGCTTCAAGACTGGGTTCTTTGATCACCTTTAAAGCCTTGAACTAAACTTCGCCCCTTTGCTCTATTTTTCTATTGACAACCATGTAGGTCTACAGGGAAAACAGTAATGCACACATTTGACTGGTCAACTATTTAATATAAAATGGCAAGCGGTGTTAGGCCAGTTCACTAGAGAAACAAACCCAGTGACACTCCTTTATGTGTAACGGACAGCGTTATATCAAGAGCCAATTATATTGCAAGCAAGCATCCCAGCCTAATCCAGATCATGTCCATAGACCTGATCATAGTCCGTAAATCTTTCTTCAGACACATGCAGCCACGTGCAAAGATGATCAAAGGCCAGCGGGTGCAATGACTCTAATAGCAGGGGCCCCATCACAGGCCTCAAGGCAGAGAGAGAGGGGTTGGCCTCCAGAAGGTTATGTATCTCGGTCACACCTTCAAAGGAGGTAATCAAGCTGTGACCTGATTGACAGGCTAAATTCCACCCATATCTTCTTGAAGGTTCTACTTTGCAAATCTGGCTGGACTGAAGGATGTACGCTGGTACAGATGGGAGCTGGAAACACAGGGAATCCAGGACAAAAGAAGTCCTCAGGATCAGTGGTGAGAAGGGTGATAATGATAAAGTACAGGAGAAAGGGAAAACAGCTAGCAAGTCTCTGCATATACCTCCTCCCTGGGGGATGGACAGTGGAGAGGTGGGTGAAGGGAGATGTGGGCTGGTGTAAAATATGACAGAATAACGATAATTTATAAATTGTTAAGTGTTCATGGCATTGAGGGAGAGAGGAGGAAGGGGAAAATGAGTAGATACCAGGGGCTCAAGTAGAAAGCAAGTGTATTGAGAATGATGAGGGAAACAAATGTACAAAAGGGCTTAACAAAATGGATGCATATGTGAATGGTGATTTTTTTAATAAAAAAATCTAACAATCACAACAGCATTTACCCAAAGGCAATGTTCAAGAAGGGTAAGAAAGGAGAAATGGAAACAAGAAACACAAGGAAGAAGAAAGAAAAGTGATGGTACATGGAGGAAATTTCAAAGCCTGAGATAAAACAAAATGTACATAAATGGCTGAATGTAAAATTGGTAATTTGCTCTGAAAGCTTCATCCAATATACAAGGAAAATTCAAAAAGAATCATGGGAAAAATGAACCTATTTTCCTTAACTGTGTGCATCAATGATTGTATATTTGTGCCACAATATCATTAAAAATGCTGTCAACCTATTTGACAGATATGCTTATAGGCAGAAAGATATAGAGCGATAATGGAAAAGTGACATGAAAAGAGAAAAAATGATCAAAATATTGTTTTGGTGCAAGTTTTAAATTGTCAAACCATTGAATTAGAAAAGGAAAAAGGCATCAAGAAAGTATAAAAACAGAGGGCATTTGAGTCAGAACATCTTTGGAAGGTTTTCAGCCTCTGTACTTCAAAGGCTGGACCTTGTGTGACTGGGAAGGTCAAAAGCTTCCTATGAGTTACATGGCAAGTGAAAGCAGCAGCAGTACTAGGGAAAGTGAACAGTCAAGATTTGAATGGCCATTAAGCCCTGGCAGCTTCGTGGTTATGAGTTGGGCTGTTAACTGCGAGGTTAGTAGTTCAAAATCACCAGATGCTCCTCCAGAGAAAGAAGAGGCTTTACTCCTCTAAAGAGTAGAGTCGCAAGAAACCCGAGGGGCAGTTCTACCCTCTCCTTTGGGGTTGCTGTAAGTCATCAGTGGAAGTGAGAGAGATTATGTCCAGCGGCTCTGCTAACCCCAATGTCCACTGGTTCAAATCCAGCAGGAGAGAGATCAGACTCTCTCTTCCCATGAAGATTTACAATGTCAAGACCCCTGTGAGACATGTCTATTCTTTTAGGGTCCATGTGAGTCAGAAACAATTCAAAGACTGTGCCTTTGTTTTTTGATTGTTATGTCAGGGAAGAGTCCTGGCGGTGTACTGATTAAAGTGCTCAATTGCCAAATGCTGAAAGATTACTGGTTTAATCCTTTTGGGAGGTAAGACCCGATCATCTGCTGACATAAAGATGATAGTTTAGGAAACGTTGTGGGGACAGTTCTACTCTGTCCTATAAGTGACTTTGAGTGATGAGTGCTCATGGACTGGATGACTCATAATAGCATGACTTCAAACGTGTTATCGCCCAAGAGTCCTTGAAGGCAGATACTGTTTTTCCATTTTCCAAGTGAGGAGACTGAGCGTGGGCTACTAACTAGATGGGTCTGGTTCCAAAGCCCCAAGTTCTCTTTAGTATTAGGCAGCTTTGCTGAAGACTGTCAGAATATACGGCCTTGTCCCATACCTTTACACAAAATATTTACTATAACAAAGCATTTATGATTATAGGTATTTTATGGGTTCAATTCCATGACATCAATCAGATCCAGAGAATTGTGGAACCATCACTGTTTCCAGCTGTTTTTTTTTAGTTCCCCAAAAGTTTAGGTGTTTGTGGGTAGTGCAGATGGTAAATATGGTAGGCAGTTAACAAAGGAGGGCAGTTCTTCAAGTCTACCTGGAGTTGCTTCAGAAGAAAGGCCTGGTGTCCTGCTTCCCCAAATCCACTCCCTGGAAACCCTGTGGGGCACAGTTCTGCTCTGACACACATGATGTTTCTATGATTCAGAATCAACTCAACAGAAAGGCAAAGTCCCTTATGCAAGAACTGCCTCTTCTGTGCAGCCTCCACAAAAGGTAACCGCCAATATTGATAACCACCAATAAAATTTAATCTCAATGCATTTTGCGTGTCATCTCACAGAATTTGGTGTGAATGCCTCAAAAGCTTTAGTGACAGTCCCACTTTCTTTACAGATGAAACATGTAGGGTTTTTTTTTCATTCTTCCAACTGAGAGGATTTTTCTTCTAACATATTCAACTCTGAGACTAGGCAGGCCTTAGATATAGGTAGATAAGCTCTTATAGCTTTAGCAGGCTGAGAATTTAAGCACTTCAGTGTATCAAGTGGTTTGTTTCTCTTTGAACCAAAATACTTACAGCTTCAGCCAGAAGGAGTTTAATTGGCTAAGTGTCACCTCACAGTTGTAAAGAAGTAAAGATACTGTTCTTCTTTTCAGCACCAGGATGCCCACTGTGAATGTGGGTTGAAATATGAGGTGCAGAGGCCCACCGGAGATATTAAGCAGGGTTAAAAACAGCTTAGGTTGGAAAGATGTGTGTCTGTTCCTAGTCGGTTCTACTTGTTTATGATCTATAAACCTGGGTATGTATTTTCTACCTCAGAGTAACTGTTTCATAGAAAAATCATATACATATGATTTGTCTTTTAGATTCTTTTAAATAAAATTAAAAATATAAATTTAAGCTGCCTTACCTGTGAACTGTGGCAATGTCTACCTCATAGAATTGTGGTGAGGAGGACTTGCGGTGACATGGGCCAAGATATTTTGGAAAACAGAAATCCCCAACAAGTCAACTGCCATTTAGTTAATATTAGCCCTTCATATACTTTCTGAAGCTATAAATCTTTATGGGAGCTCCTAGCCTCAAATTCAGTCTTCATATTGTTAATTCAATACTCTTCCTCTTACACATGGCTTACAGCTACACCTAATGGTTCCACACCTTTTGTGTCTCTGGTTCTGCTGTGTTAGATGTGACTTGTGCTGTGCACAGTTTAAGACTAAGGAAATTGAGAAGACAAATAACTTCCATTTTATTTACAGGCCAACATCAATCACATCCTTCAGTCTCTTGCCATTTTTCTTTAATCCATCTGGGCTAGACTTAGGGGTGTCAGGGTGAATGAAAAGAAAAAAGTCAAGGAGATTGTGGAAAAGTTGGTAGGAGTATGTGAAACTTAAGAGTTGGAGCATGTGAGATAGAAGTGTCAGGTAGTGGCTTTGCAGGAAGACTAGCTGGCTTTGAATTCCAATTCCTCACCTAGGTCTCAATGTCCTCATCCATATATATCCATGATGATTGAACAAGTTACATTTGTAGGCCCGAGATGCCAGTGCCTGGCACCCAGCAGTGCTCAATGCGGGCTGATCTATTTATTGTGGTATTCTACCTATGCATCCTCTGTCCCTTATCGTGTGAGCTTCTTGAGGAATGCTGGACCTGCTTTGTTCATCTGTCTTCTAGAATAAATATTGCTGAGTGAATAAATAATTAGAGTATTGTTCCCCCTCTCCCTCTCCCTCAGCTCCTTTTGTCATTATCGCCACAGAGGATAATGTAAAAAATAACTTGGTCAGGTTTTTTTGAATCTGAAGTTAGCGAGGATCAGAGGTGGATAACAGATTTGTTTTTGAAAATATTTCTTGTATGAGTAGACAAAACATACAAATAATAATGGAACATGGAGAGCAACTCAGAGTTGACAGTAGCAGCTTTAAAAGGGAAGGTTCAAAAGAACCTGTGAGTCCTTGTTATTATTTAGAATGTGTAGCAAGTGTCGGCCTAGAATGGAGTGGCTGAATATGAAATTTGCCTTGAAGGAGCAACATCAAGAATAAGGTCATTCCTTTACAGATATTGAATGCCTCATTTGTCATCCTGTCCTACGCTGCCTGCTCACAACTTTCTTTGTGGCCTTGCATGGCCTTGGCATTGCCTCCCTCTCATCTTTCTCATACTCCTCAATAAATGTGGAGGCTGTTTGTGGAGATGCCAGATGCCTTCGTAAGGGTGTGAGTCACTTAAGGGAATGATGAGTCATCCTGACACTTGAAACTTTTACCTCTTTCTTATCCCATACCAATAAAGACAAAGTCATCACTCAACAAATGTGTCTCCATTCCCTCTATCCTCTATCTCCCCCAAATACAAAGACAAAAATTGATTACACAGCTTGGATGTGCACACAATGTACAGCTTTTCTAAGGTCATAATTTAACACTTAGTTTTATGTTAACAGTAGTACTATGTGAGCAAATCAGTGGTTTCTATAACCAATCTTGATTTCATATATGTATGTATACATTTAGCTTTTGATTCTAACATTTTATTGATTTGTAACAAAAATAAGGGGCAGCTATCATAGATGCAGTGGGATACAGAGGTCATGAAAATAAATTCTGTGGCATGATCTGCCAACAAACTCAGGAGCACAGTCATGATGCATCAGCATGTGCTAGCTGAGTAAGTCTGAGTTGAATGATGAGTTGACACTACTGGCTCTGGTTTTCTAGAACTTTCCTTAAAATTTGAGCATCGACTGGACATTGGACAGGGTTTAGATGGTGGTTACCAAAGAGAGCTCAGGTCAAATTTAGAATCAACTGGGCATTTCTTTATCAAGTTGAAAAAAGAAAAGATGCATTTATCTGGTGACCTGGAAGTGGTTGACCTGATTGACCTGTGTTTTTCAATTTTAGGACATAGTCTGCTCCTGTGATATGTCGGATCTAGTGGCTTGCAAGATCAGCATCTGTAAAAAATGATTTTCAGAGGTAGAACTATATCTGACTAGAAACATCAGTAGTTTATAAAGTAGGGGACCGTGAACCATGGGTAGTCTCTGGGTATATGAGTGGAATAGCATTGGTAAATCGTTTAGCTATAGCAAGGAAGTAAATAGAGTGTTTCCCTTTGTAACTTGGAAAAATAATTATTATAAAATATAGAAAGCACTCAGAAAGTAGAATTTCTTAATATGTGTTTGAATGGAGCCTAATCTCCCAGTATACTCAACAAAGCAGGCCCTGGGACTTGTGCTGTAATGCTTGGAAGATACTGGAAATAATAATCTCATCTTGGAAGTTCAATATTAATTAATTTGTAATACTGGCTGAAATAGCCCTACAGTAAAAATACCAGTCAAACTTTGTATATCTCAGTGCTTTCCCAAACATATTTTAGTTTATTAGTTTGGAGATCTATTATTTAGAGATTATTTTTGCATAATTTCAATTGACATCCTGGGTGTGATGCTTAAGGCTGCATGTCAACTTGAAGGGGCTATGATTCTCAGTGCTTTGTAGTAATGATGAGATGAGATAAAATATAATTGTTCCCATGATGAAATCTGCTATGAGCAGCCAATCCATTAAAGACTTTACCTCAGACATTTGGATTACTATATGTGAAGCCTTTGGCAAAGATTTTATTGCTGGATATAGATCCTGAATCTAGCTCATCTTCACCTGACATTTTATTCTTTTTACTTGAAATAGTGGCCTGCCATATTTTCTATTGAGTTATGGCTCATTAGTCTATGTATTATGTGCGTCAGTAGCCTCTGATACTACCCATCGGCCTTGTATCCACCTATATATCCAGTAGTTTCTGTCTAACCTGCTGATCTTGAGGTCATCAGTCCTTGTAGCTAAACTAGTCAGGAGAAACCTCCAGCTCGACATCCAACCCATGGGCTGGATTCCATGAACCATATCTTTGATATAAATCTCTTTATATAGTCAAAGGTTTCACTTATTTTACTTCTTAGACATTCTAGACTATGACACTGGAGAAAAGTGTTCCTTATAATTTTGAATATTTTACAGGTAAGATCTTTGGGATAGAGCATTGATTCTAGCAAGTATTCTCTTTGCATCAAAACCTAGAGAAAGCTATAAAATATTCTCTAATCAGTAATACAGAGAAGAAGCACTTTGTAATAGGCCTTTTGCAAAATGAGCATTAGGGAATAATTCCATCTGAATTTGTATCAAAGAAAATAGAAGAACTGGTTTGAGTTTGGAACTCTAATAAAGATTGAAACTTGCATGACTATATAAGTAGAATCTGAGACTTCTGTGTACACTAAGCAAATATTTATCAATTCACTCAACAGTTGCTAGCATGTTGATAAACTCTGGGCATGTATATTTGAAAAAAGATACAACCTTAGCTTTCAACAACTAGTGAAAAAGACCTGCGGTGCACAGGCAATGATATGGCACTATAATACATGCTGTGGTCAAAGAAGTTGGGAGACCACAAGCAAGAAAAAAACAAACCTGCTTTGGTGCTTCTCTGAATCTCCTTACTGGGTAGGAGAGTTTGCCTAAGAAGGGCAGACTAAGTAGAGGTGTGAAGGTTGGGGAGAGGGATTGGGCACAATGTCTAGGGCAGAAGTGATGGGCAACTGAGAAGACTGAAAAGACAATAACTCTGGCAAGTTTTGTACCAAGTAGCATGGCTGGGTGGGATTAGAGTAGTGTATCAAAAGTGATCTAAGGAATGACAGAGTCACAGTGAGCTGGGTCATGAAGGGACTCCACTGGCATGCCGAATGAAGGGTGAATTTTATCTTTGATTTGGATAAGGGCTTGCTATAACAAAGGAGGGCAGCTTGGTTGAGACCATATTGTTATATGGACAGCTGAGAGTCAGGGACTGGACCAGTGCATGACTTAGAACCAGACAATAAAACAAGAAAAAATTTTGAGCGAAATTATCATCATAAACTGACTCATCTAGCACCCCAGAAAGAAATTGGCAAATAGGGAGAAGCACAAAAGCATCAGACTTCTGTATGATTGGTGGTTGCTGGAAGGATGCATGCATACCTGCTTATGTGTCCATGTTATTGGTTGGCAGACTGTGTGTTATTTATTCCAGAGTATGTATTAATGTATTCTCAGCTAATCATGTTTATTTATTCACGCACTTATTCTGCAAGTATTTATAGAGCGTCTGGCAGTGCCAGGTGCTGAGAGTATAATACATGACAAAACAAGTACAGTATGCTGTACAGTCTGGCAGGGGAGACTGACATTACTCAACTAATCATACTAATAAACATACATTTTAACTGTGATAAGTGCCACAAATGAAGAGGTACATGGTGTTATGAGATCACAGTTTGTAGGGTCATAAAATACTTCCCTGACATGGTGGTCTTCTTTTACCGCTGAAGAATGAATGGCGATTAACTAGATGTAGAACAGGAAAAAGTAAATAATACAAGTAGGAGCAGGACTCATTTAAAGGAGCCAGTGTTTCTGCAGCACATGGAGAAAAGGGTGTATGTGGTGACAGGAGATTGAAGGGTTTTATACAGTCTGAGAGCCAGATGTCCCTACCCCTAGTGTAATCTATCCCCTAAGTACTTTGGAGCAATTCTTTTCTTTGAATCTTTATGTCCCCCACCCCCTTTTACTATGTATTCACAGAGATGAAGATCTGTATTTCAGATGGCTGCTCACAAGATTCTAAGGCATCTACTCATCAAACTAGGATGTAAAACATACGATTGGCAAACTATCAGAATTTGTACAAATGTGTTTGATATAATTGATGTGTGGATTTTAGAGCGAGCCCCGCCAAAATGATTTTTTTAATAAAAATAAAGAATATTGTGATTTTTCCCACATAATTATGTTCCTATGTTTTCAAGTGCCACAAACCTATTCCATGAGGTGTTTGGCAAAATTTAATAAATATTTGTGCCCACTGTATACTTTATCCATGTAAATATATGAGGATGCACACACTTATACATCTATACTAATCTACATTTCTGGAGCTTCAGTGGCACCACCAGATAAACATTCAACTGCTAACTGCTAACCAGGGGGTAAAGTGTTTGTAATTCATCAGGTGCTCTGAAAGATAAATATGAGGTTATTTGCTCCTGTAAAGCTTTGTATCTTCTGAAACCCTCTAAACAGGGTATGCAGGACACAGATGAGGTTGATTCCAGAATGCTTTATGAATCACCCGAAACATTATCTAGGGATACAAACAGACTCGATCACAATTTCAATTTTGATACATATAGTGAGTGCTCCCCCACCGCACACCCACCTCAACTCTCATCCCCCTCCTCCAAATCTATCCCTGATAACACTAGTGATCATTGATGTCTACAGGTCTACTCAGTGGTAGAATTTAGCAGGCTCACACAGAACTTATACATAGTTTTTGGTTGAGTTCCGGGAACCAGTTGTTAAAATGGTATTTGTAAATTTGTGATTTCCTCATTGGTAGCTGCCCCGCCACAATCTTAGCAAGAACCTTGATTACCTGTCTTTTTTAAAAATATTCATCTGCACAGCAGTGTATTCTAACCACCAGCACTAATGTTCATTCTGTCTATAGGCATACAAAATCAGACACAACTATGCTTGTTAAATGTATTCATTCATTTCAAAAAATTCCTTATACTATTGATGAAATACTACATTTTTGTTCTTTGCATTAGTTACTTCAGTATTAGTTCCTCTAGTAAAAAACCTAGGACATAAATAGAAAAAGTGCCAAACAACAAGAGGAGTGACACCTCTATACAGTTCTTTAGCCATATATAATTTTTAAAACAAGGACAATGGTAAAGTCATATTTATACCTAACAGGATGGAGCTAAAATGTGTACAAGTCAAAATGGTCCAGGCTCATTTAAACACGTTACTCTATAAGTAACAAAATAAAAGTATTCTATTCTTAACAATTGCAGTTATATGAACACCTACACTATAACCCTAATTCAATAAACACATTCCCCAACCCAAGATAATTTGTAAACTAGCTACTTCATGCCTTTACCCTCACCATTTGGGGCATCCAATTTCTGTACTGCCCACTTAGATCAACACAGTTCTCTGAGAGGACAATCATGTTCGTAGATGTTGGAACCTTGTGAGTCTGAATTCATAAGCAAATCCGAATTGGAATAGTCCATCCATAAAGTCAGTCACAATATAGACCAATTCATAGGCTCAAAAACATCATCAGTTCTGGTCAACCTCAATTTGGGCTGCCTCACTTCGCCTCATAGGGTGTCCATTCCTCAGAAACCTTATTCTCTCTTGGGCCAAGTCATGAACTTCAGACCAGGCAACTCACTCTTGTCCTCTCCTCTAATCCCTGTGAACCAGGTCCATGTATATCAGTGACTAGACTCAACCTCTTTATTGCCATGTTTCTCTCAATTCCACTGAAGTGAATCCACGTGATCACCTAACAAGCATTTCAGACTTCCTGCAGGCTCCCTTTAATATTCAGTCACAGAGAAGAGAGTTCCTTCATGATTCCATATTTTTCCAGCAAATGACTAATTCAAACAGTCAAAAGGTCCCGCCTTTCTTTTTCATTTTGTCAATATTTCCCTAGGCAAATCTGAGCACCCAAGACACATAGTGGGCTTAGTTTTAGAGCTTTCTTTGCAGATGTGTCCTACACCAATTTAAAGATACAACTTAATGGTTGCTGGCAACTAGGCTTACAAATGATTTACACTTCCCAATAATCATTTATATCAATAATTAAATCAATAACTATTGACAGAAGAAAAATCTCATAAGTTGAGGAGAGCCAGACATTAAACTCAACTCTTAAAACAGTCCCTATCTGTCTTTTCATAATCCTTATCTAACCTATTCCATTGATATGGAATATAGCATTAGGTCTCTGACTGCCACAAGTCAGGGTGGGGCCTTCTGTCAGTTATCTTGACATTTTGTCAATTATTTTGACTACACAGCCTGGTCTCACATAAGTTCAAGTGGTTATTTCATCCCCTTAGCTTAAAATTTACATATATTACATTCATTTTTGCCATTTCAAACAAGAATAACCCAGACAACTAACAAGACAAAGAATAAAAACTTTAACTTCCCATATTCTTTCCTGAAAACAACCCATAAATTGCATGGCTATATCTGATCTCTGTCTGGCTAGCTAAAGAAGAAACATTACCAGAAGGTGGAGATGAGATATTCACTCTCCTACACAATGTGTTTCTCTAGTACCCTACTCCCAATATACCATAATCTGTTACACTGGGTTGACTAGAGAAACAAACCCAGAGATATTCATATGTGTGTAAGGGAGAGTTTTACATCAAAGAGCTATTGTATATTGAGGAAGCATCTCAGCCCAGTCCAGATCAAGTCCATAAGTCTGATATTAACCCAGATGTCTGACACTAGTTCATAAATTCCTCTTTAGACTATGCAGTACATGCAGTGATGCTGAATGCAGGAAGATCACAGGCTGGTGGTTGCAAAATCATGTGGATCCAATGACAGCAGAAGCATCTCAGCACTGGCGTGGGTCTACACATTACTCCTCCCAATCTCTGAGTGTGTTTCCTTAACAGGAAAGCAAAGGCAGAGAAGGAGAATGGTCTTTTGGGAAGAAAGAAAGGACATTCCCGGAACACTTATAAAGGTCACACCCACAGGGAGGCATCATCAGACTGCATTTTGATTGACAGGCTACACTTCACTCCCTCACCCCACTACTTATGAAGTTGACATGAAATTATGTAACTACCACAGGGTCGAACTCTACAGTGAGTTATTGGAACTATAACTTGACAGGAGTTGAGAGCCCCATCTTTCTCCCTTGCAGCTGGCTGATGGTTTCGAGTGGCTTACCTTGAGGCTCTCAGCCCAAAGCTTAACGACGATGACTCTTATACTAAAGGTCAATGCTCTCAAGTTGTATCTGAGTCCACACACCCCCCTCTTGACTTGTTAGGCACAAATATGACTTTATTATTGTGTTTGTTTTAAAAACTACATATGGCTAAAGAATTGTATAGAGGTGTCAAGTTGACAAGGTATGTGTGATCTGTGATAGTTATTTAATTTCAAGTGAACTTGATAGAGTGAAGGGGTACAGTTTACCCTGTTAATCTGAGCATGGCCTGATGATGCCTCATTGTAGGTGGGGCCTTCACAAGAGGATTCTGGGAACTTCCTCTCTTTCTCTCTGGAGGACCTCACTCTTTTTCTTCCTTTGCCTTCCTGTTGAGGAGACCCACCTAAAGATTTGGAGGATCTATGTGGAGACCCACACTAGTGCTGAGATGTTTCCACTGCCATTGGATCAACATGACTACACCCCACCAAACCTGTGATTTTACTACATTTGGCATCATTTCATGTGCTGCGTGACTCTCAAGAGGAATTTATGGACGATTATTAGACATCTGGGCTAATGCTAGACATATGGACTTGATCTTGACTACACTTGTATGCTTTCTCAATATGCAATTACTCTTTCAGCTAAAGCTCTCTCTTACATAGATATAGTTATCTCTTGATTTGTTTCTATAGTCAAACCAGTCTAACACATACCTTCTCCTACAAGATTCCCATGAATCAAAACTGACTCGATGGCAGTGAATTTTGGTTTGTAATTCCGGTGAGTGATCAATGCGATGCTATAAATGAGATGGCTTAGGCAAAGTGGGATGATTGGAAAGAAAGAAAACCAAGAAAAGATTAGAGGAAGAGGAGAGTCTTCCAAAAGACTCCAAGAGAAATAGAGTCATCAAAAGTGTTAAGTGAAGAGAACTGTTTGGAGAGGAATGTTATAGGTATCAGTGTCAGTATACTAAAATATGGCCAACAAAACAAGTTTATTGTAATATTAAGAGGGTTCAAAAAGTTTGTTGAAAAATGTGGTTAGTAATAATGGTGTAGTCCCATAAAGTTTTTGAAGAAAGGAAATAAACTTTGGATTATACAACATGGCAGCAAAGAACTGTGCTTAAGAAAAAAAAGGGCTTGCACCTGAATATATTTTTTTGTAGTCAATAGTAGGAATTCTTTACATAATGCAATTCAGAGTGAAGTAAAATGGATAGTTTAGCAGATGTGTACATCCATGTGTCAGGCGATAAGAATGAGAGACCACACAAGCAGTATCTCTAATAGGAGGGTATGTGGACTGTGGTCTGCATGCTAAATGAAGGCACACACACACACACAGAATGTACTAAGTATTAAGGGCCATAAGGTAGAATACTGTCTACTTCATATCTAGTTCAACTGTGGATAAACATTATTCGATAAACATTTGACACATGGATATTTTTAATGCTTAAAATATTTTTTAATATTTAAAAAATACATTGAAAATGCTGAGTGCTTCACCACAATTTCCTTGTGTTGATAGAAATGAAATAAAAATTTGTAGGACTTTATGTTTTTAAAAAAGCAAAATGATCTACTTTTATAGCTATTCCCATGGAGAACCTGAAAAGAAATGGAAACATTCAAGTTTTTTCCCAGAAGGCTATAGCTGATTAGCTTTGGTAGATATGAGTGCCTTCCACATTTTTGCTAAGGTCGAATTCCTTGGATGTAATTTATCCTCTGCTTATCCCCTTGGGCCATGAGAGTAAGCATTTGTCTCAAACTTATATTACCCCCACTTTATTGAACCACTCTGCAAAAACTGAAGCATGATTTACAGTAATGTTTCATAGCGGCTAGTATTAATAAAATGGGTAAAGGTTTTTCAGGTTCTTCAAAGACACCCTAATGTTTTCGACAAAAAGGATATTATGGGTTATGATTCACAAAGTAGTTAAGATAGATTCTGTTCCCAGTCATGTGACCATATTTAATTATATTTCTGCCAATTGCTGAAGATAACTGTGGAGAAAACTGTTCACATTTATTTAGAGGACATTTGACCATATTTGACCACTAATAAATTGCTCTATGCAGTGCAATTTTGGAAGATGTATTTATGTTACCTTATCCTCTAGGGCAGTACTTACCACTTGATCCTGCAGTAACACTGTCTGGGAGCTTGTTAGAAATACACATTCTGGGGCCTCAACTGGGACCACAGAAACTCCAGACTAGGTCTCAATGATCTGTGTTTTAATAAGACCGTTAGGTGATGGTGAGAGTCTCTGCTTTTGAAGTAGCAATATTTTGATTTGTGTGTGTACATGTGTGCATACATGCATGTCGACACAGAAATAATATAATCTGCTATGCAATCTACACCAGTTTCTACCATCAAAGCCATATTTTGTAACCATTGATCCTTCTTTTGTGTGTGTGTGCACCAGTCTGTATTTGAATTTCAAGAAAGAAAAACGATATGTTCCCAAAGAGCTAGATATTCATGTCTGAGAGAGAGAGAGAGAGAGAGAGAGAGAGAGAGAGAGAGAGAGAGAGAGAGAGAGAGGTTTCACTCTCTCCAAAGCCCATTAATTTCCTTCAGCATTCCAAAGATTAGCATATTCTGCTTAGGTCTATAATAAGAGTGGCAGGCAAATACACGGCAGCATTGACATCACTGGACAGTTGTCTATAAAACTAGACTTTAATGCTGGACTCCAGCTTTGTTCTCTCATGGGTCTTCATCTTCATCCAGGATAGCTGTTGTCTGCACTACCTCTAAATCATGCTCATACTGTGCTGCCAAAGCTGGGTCCATAACAGTCTCTGTGGGGGCCAAGAGGAGACATGGCAGCAAACTCCCAAGTTAGGATTAGTTTTCTAGCAAGCCATCGGAAGGGCTTTTCAAGTTGTAGTTACTTTCGGTGGAAGGCAGTAGACTTTGCCTTAATTCTCCTGTTCTTAATAATGTCCACTTTCTTGCCATGCAGCATGATGGATATGTTTTCACATACTCGAAACAGATTTCTATGCCAGTTAGGCACATTGTTGTAAGTAACCTTTGGGATTACCTCGAACATTACAATGGCACACTGGGTTTGAATATTGTAGCCATCTCTCTGTCCTCCAAATTTTTCTTGACCAGCCGCATCCCACTCATTGAACTTAAGTTCCTCTGTTAGTGTGGAACATAAGGGGATAGACCTCAACACCTGAAGTAGCTACATACATTTCAAATTCACCTGTCAGGTTACATTTCACAAATGTCATTTTTCCAGTACCACCAGTATGAGTTTGAACTGGACTTGAGGTTGTCCTTGGGTGGTCATTGGGATGGATCTTCCAGAAACTCTTCCAGGTTGCATCTGACTGAGAAATGGAAACATGGCGGAAGCCGATCCTTCTTTACATCTAAAGTTCACATTTCATCAGCAGTAATTATAAATGCATCTTGATTGAACATTTGATCAATTTCAGACTGGTGAAATTATAGAATTATTCCCACTAGTAGAATTATTCAACTTCTTCATTGACTTTAGTGGTTGTGGAATACATTTGAATAATAACTGCATTAAATAGACTTCCGTGTAGGCATTGTAGATCTGATCCCATCATAGGCATCATTGCCTTTTAAGATATTTGTTGAAATGTAATGGCATTCCTCTTCAATTGGTCATTCATGGCATTGTAAGCCTTATGAAAGCCCAATTCAAAATGGTCAATGAATCCATAGGATTCTAGAAGCGCTATATCTAGAAGAGCTACCTTTATGCATTCTACTTCACTTTTATAACTTACAATTTTACTAGATATATACTCTGCACATTCCGTGTGCTATTTATTAGTACCTGAAAACATTTCTTCTTGTTTTAAGTCATGCTCCATCTGCTAATTAAGGTCCTGAAAGTTTTCCTCCATTCACATCATTAAGACCAACTCCATTTTGGGGAAAAACCAACAAAAACTCACTGCCATCAAGTTGATTCTGACTCACGCTGATCCTGTAGGCAAAGGCAGATTTGAGCCTGTGAGTGTCCAAGGCTAAAACTCTTGTTCTTATGAAACGAAATAATTTTTATGAGACATAGTCATAAGTAGTGTTTATAATTGCTACCACGATCATTTTTTGGGGGGTGGGAGACATCACCGACCTCTGGTGGAAGCAGGAGGCCCAGCTCTGATCCTGGAGAGCTGCTGCTGGATTTGAACTGCCAAGCCCGTGGGCCACAGTCCCGCACTCAACCACTACGCCACCAGGGTTCAGCTCCACAATCATTTTTAAAGCATTTTCTTCCTTCTTGTACTCCTTGATATTAGCCCCCCACCCCCACCCCATTATCCTCTTTCCTTGCTGTTTAATTCCAGACCTAAAAAGTGTCATACTCTTAGGGGTCTTTTTTCTCTTATTCACTTCTTTCACTGTATATAGGATCTTCTAATGTGATCCATTTCAGAGCAATGTATAGGATAGCCAATTACCATCCAGTTGCTTGGTTCTGAGGGTTGTGAAAGCTGATCTTCACTTGATCCATTATTATATTGCACTAATTGCCAAAATGCTTTATAGAATTTTCTTTTCTCTTTGATGAGGACAGGAAAACACCAGTAATTGCACTTTCGATGGTCACCTACAAGCTGATCAGACTCCAGTTGCTATTCACTAAAGTAAGCTATAAAGCGTTGTGTTTATGGGTGATGTTATGCCAAAAGGAACAAAAACAAATGACCTCCACCCAGACCTCCTGAATCTGCACATCTATGGTTGTATAGGATCCAGTATTGTTCTATTATCTCTAGATGATTCTGATTCTCCCTAAAGCTTGAAAACCACCATTTAAAAATAAGCTTAGTATTTTCTAAAGATCAAATCACCTGTTCAAACAATCTATTACAATAAATATTGTGATATTTCAATCTTATTCTTTTCTTTTTTCCCCTTTTGGAACAGCAATTTAGTTTTTTTCAGAGTTCCAACTCCTTTGAGCTCATTTTTAGACAGTTGATAATTGAAAGAGCATTTTGGTTTGAAATGTAATATTTAATTTCACATAATCTTTCTTCCAATAGCTGCTTTTAAAATAAATAATGCAGAAGGTCTAAGTGGCTGCTCATATTTTAGATTTATTTTTTAAATTCTGTTTTCCTATTATGCCCTATTTCACTGTATTGTCCTTTGTAGCCCTTTAGATTGAAGTCACAAGCATATCAATTATTTATTTCTCAACTCTTTTGAACACTTCATCTTAATAGTAATATCTTCAATGCACAATAGTACTAATTAAAGTTCTTTGTTTACTTCTGGTTCTCTCAACTAACTCTTTTTTCAAGTGTCAATGTCTTCAGCTTTTCCTTTGTCATTTTTAACTACCTTACAAGAATACATATTTAGATTATTCTTTTCTTTCTATCCTGGAGACTTTTATTCATTTTTCAGTGTTAGAAAATGGGAAACCATAGGGAAAAATTTCCCTTGCTCATACTCAAGTTGTATACTTTGGTTACTCAAAATTATTAAAGCATTGAACTGCCATCAAGTCAATTTTGACTCATAGTGACTGTGGTAATTACATAACCTGGTGCCAACTTGAGACTATCAAGAGTGAACTGGTGAAGTTTAGGCTGTCAATCAGGTCGCGGCTTGATGACCTCATTTGGAGGTGCCATAGAGATAAATAGATCACTGGGTGCACAAAGACACTCTGCTCGTCTACCTGCTGACAAGCCACATGGACAACCCTGATGCAGCCAGAACTCAGAGAGCTTTGCTTCCACCACCCCTGCATCCATAAGACTGTCTACCACTGGCCTGCCATCTTCTGGCATTTGGTGTCATAACGTGTTGCATGAGTCTCAAGAGGAAATTATAGACTGGTATCAGACATATGGGCTAATATCAGTCTTATGGACTTGGTTTGGACTGGGCTGGGATGTTTTCTTAATACATAATTACTCTTTGACATAACATTCTCTATTATACACATCTGACTGCCTATGAATTTGTTTCCCTTGTCAGTCCAGACTAACACAGTGACCTCATGTTTGAGAACTTCTAATTGCCTCAACTACTTTTCTAAGCTATAATTAATAGCTTATAGTATAATTTATAGAAATTATACTACTGAACCACAAAATTGAAGGTTCAAATCTACCAGGTGTGCTGTGAGGAAAATATAAGGCTATTGGTTCCTGTAAAGACTTATGGTCTCAAACACCCTAAGGAGCAATTAAACTCTTTCCGCAGGGTCGCTACAAGTTAGAATGAACTCTGTGAACATGGACTTTTGGGGGCCAATCGTTGTGATACCACATCACCAGGTCACTGATTTGAAGACTTGCTGGGTGGTTTTGTATCACCAACATTTTTGGGCAGCTGAGCGCTTGCCCATTGCATTCCCAGAACTTCTTTCAGTCATTAATAAGCACGGATGTAGAGACGCAGGAATCCACCACTGTATGTAGCAGGTAGCAACCTTGGACTGTTAGTGACAACAGTGAACATATTGATGCCTTTTTATGCCATCCATGAGTATGAAATTCAAGAGAGAGAGGGAGCAAGGTGTCCACTGTCATAAGGATATGTAAATTTAAATTTTATATAATCATTTTATGCAAAAATTATAATTTACTTCAACAATTTTGTGTGGTGTTACTTGTTTCTAAATTTCTTTTCTAGAAGAAAAACAGCTACTTTTAGTTCACTGGATCATTAGTTAATGCATCCCAAGTTCCACTCTTTGCAATTTAGCCAAAAGAGGTAAAAAGAAAAGAATAAGATTGAAATACCACATAACTGCTCATTGAAAAAGGGGAAAATGAAAGAAAAAGCTCTAATTGGAATGAATGACAACCAAGACGGCATCGGGCCACCCTCCATGAACATATCCCTTTGTTTTCATCTTACTGGGAATTTTTATTTTGCTTTTCCTTCTACTTTTTAAGCACCTGCTCTCATCTAAAAGATATGTGTGCTTTCCCTGGTAGTTCTATTAAAACCTAATATTGCCCTTTCGCTCTGCTTTGGCCTTTGTAAGTTGTACAAAGATACTCCCGTATCTATTTTTGGGATGTCTGTTTCCCCACAGCAACAGTGAACTTGAGATAATCTATGATGATCATGACTTTTAGGTACTAGAAAGGCACAAATTCCATAAAGGGGAAAATTCCTCCCTTGAAATTACTCCTTGTCTTTGTGTTTATTTGCTAAAAACATCAGAGGTTGGGGATATTTAAATATAGTAACAGACCAGCTCTCACTGCAAATTCTGAGTCAGTTTTCTTTAATCGTTTTCGGATTCTAATATCCTTGTCTAATATCCTTGTCTAATATCCATAAGAAACTTTCCTCCTTTTCCTCAAACTGGTTGAAGAAATTTAGGAATAGTTGAGATTAAATAAAGTTTTGTACAAATATATACTTCAGCTAACTCATTATTTGCTCCAGCTGTGCCTGCTTACCGTGTCCAAGAGAATATCTGAGTTGGAATAAAGATGCTGAAAGGTGGTTTCATATTTTTGGTTTTGAAGCCTACTTGACCTCCTACTCGTCTTAAGAACTGTCATGGTCAGTCTGAATGCTGATTGTTTATCCCACAGTGGAAGGGATGACTCAACCCTGATTCGTCTGCTGCCTCAAATAATAATCATGAGTCTAGGCAGTCCAATGGACCGATCATCGAATGGACCAATCACCAAGTGAACTCACCCATCAATCAGAGCATCAGTGTTTGGACCAAGGAGAGGATTGGGTGTTGGCTTAACCTAGCCAATGGGAGTCTGCCACCATACCCTTCCTTATCAAATGTGGTGCTTTGTTCTCAGATAAAGTCTTCCTGAGTAGACCCACTTCCCTCTCTCTCAAAGCACATTTTTCTTATTAAGTCCTTGCTTCATCTTTGGTCCTATTTGTCATATTGTCTTGCTGGTGTGTGTGTTTTGTGCCAGCATACCATTAGGGACAAACTTGCTAGTTTCTCTGAGGAGGAACGTCTGGCAACAATGACAAGTGACAAGAATTGCTTTAAATGATGGTCTGATTGATTAACATATCTCATAAATATCTTGGTAACAAGTGAAAATCTAATTTTTATTTTGACCCATACTTGTAAAAAATTCAATCAGGGGCACGTAACTTATGTCTGCCAGACTCGTACTAAGTGCTAGGTGAACATCTGAATGAGTGCATGTGTATACAGTCTGAGAATCACAGCGACTTATGGAAATAGATCAGCTATCTCCCACAGATGAGAAAGTCCTTCTGCTCTCCAGGATTTATCCCATTTTAGTTTTTATTTTGGGTCCCAATTTCTTCTTTAACAGCATTTCTGTGCATTGAGAAATCCAATGTTTGTAAACACCTTAGAATGTTTGTAAACACCTCCGAGAACACTTCTAGATCAGCAAATTAAGAGTCAATGGGCCTGCTGACTCAACAATTGTAATGAAAGCATGTGCTCTGAGAAAACTTGAGACCCATGAAATATATTGGCATGTGTTGGAAATATATTTGCATACAGTTCAGCAATCCAAAAAACGAATCAAAGCTATTGCCACTGATCTGTTTCTGACTTGTGGTGAACCCGTGCATTCCAGAGTAGAACTGCTCATAAGATTTTCTTGGCTGTAATCATACAGAAGTGGGTTGGCAGTCCTTTCTTCAGTGTCTTATACAGGGTTCTCAAGAGAAATAAACCCAGAAAATATATAATTTTTATAGAGAGATAGATAGATACAGCATGACGGAATATAATTAGGTCACACAGCTAATTAGTTCATACAGCTGTATAGAGGGCTCAGTTGAACTTACTCTCAAGAAGCAGTTAATATACTGGAAGTCTTTCAACCCACAACTTCTGTTGGGTTTAAGATCAAGGGATGCAGCATGGTGAATCAGGTCTGGAAGGAACCTCAAATTCTAGCAACATGGTCCATGGGTTGGGTGACCCAGAAGCAGTGTAACTCACAAGTTGAGGCAGACAATCAGCCAAGGAAGCTGCACACTGGCCTCATCACTAGAGAGTGAGAGCGAGAGAGACGGGTGTGGGGTGGAGTGCAGGGCTCGCCAAGCCATTTATCTTTTTGTCCTCCAATGAATTATTAGTCCCACATGTTCTTAGTGGCCATGTTGGCACAATAGACCTACCTATCATATTCAGCAACATAATTATGTTTGTTTGAACTATCAACTTTTCAGCTAAAGGATAGAACCAACTTCTTGAATCATTGAACCCCCCAAGCAAGCCAAACCCATCATCATTAAATTGATTCCAACTCACAGGGACATTTTCACACATAGCAGAACTGCTTCATTGGGTTTCCAAAGCTGCAGTACCTACAGAAACAAACTATCACATCTTTATCCCATGGAATGGAACTGCATTTGAACCATCAACCTTTTGTTTATCAGTCAAGCAATGAATCAGTACACAGTCAGGCCTCCTTGTGAACTATCTCCTCAATATTATCTATTGCAATTAAGTTGATTTTGACTCCCAGTGATCCTATAAGACAGAGTAAAATCACTCCTTAGGGTTTCTGAGGCTGGTAACCTTTACAGAAGCTGATTGCTTTAATCTGCATTCTCCAGTGGAACAATTGAGAACTTTGAATTATTGACCTGGTCTTGTGATTGCCATCTCAAGTCTGAAGCAAATTTCTCAATAACTACCTATCATCAAGTCAATTCCAACTGGCAGCAATCCTTTAGGACAGGCTAAACTCTCACTATGAATTTCCAAGACTCTTCATGGGAGTAGAAAGTATTGTTTTTTCTCCTATAGACTGTCTGTGATTTAGAACTGCTGACCTTAAGTTAGCAGCTGAACATGTAACCAATACACCATCAGAGCTTCTCCCTCATGCAAGCCAGGATCTTCATAATTCAGCTCTACTTCCTAATATTACAGGCTGTGTATACTTTTAGTCAAATTTATGCACCAACCACTAAAACTAGTGATGAAGAGATTGAAAAATTTTACCATGCCCTTAAATTTGAAATTGAGCAAAAGTGCAGTGAAGATATCTTGATTGGAATGCAAAAATTGAAAACAATAAAGGAACTGTTGGAAAAGAGGGTCTTAGAAATGAACTTAGAGGGTGATAGAAATGAGCTTTAAGATCACATGACAATATTTTGCAAGACCAATAGCTTGTTCATAGCAAATACCCTTTTCTTCAACAACACAAATGATGACTCTATATTGAAATACACAGAAATCAAATCAACTATATCTGTGGGAATACACTATGGAGAAGCTCAATATCAGCAGATAAAACCAGACCAGGTTGACTCTGGAACAGACCATTAGCTACTTAAATAGAAGCATCAGAAAATTAAAAAAAAAAGTCAATGAAAGCCAAAATTAGACCTTCAGTCTATCCTACCTGAATTTTGAGACTATATCAGTAATAGATTTGATGCACTGAACACTAATATCAGAAAATCTGATGAGCTGTGGGAGGACATGAAAAACATCATGTATGAAGAAAACAAAAGGTCCTTAAAAAGGGAAGAAAGAAAAATATGTCAAAGTAGATGTCAGAAGAAATTCCTGAAATTTGCTCTTACATATAGAGTAGCTATATGAAAACAATGAAGTCAAAGAGCTGATTAGGAAAATTTAAAGGGCAACTAAAAAAAGACAAAATAAAGTACTATTGTGAAATGGGCAAAGTCCTACAGTTACAAAACCTCCAAAGAATAACATGCTTCAAATATCTTAACCTGAAAGAACTCAAGAGAAAATTTCAAGTCTGGTAACACTGTACAAGGTAATATTGAAATATTCTATGGGCAAAATATTGAATAATGCAGGAAGCATCAAAAGAAGATGAAAGAATACACACAGTCTGTGTTCCAAAAAGATCTGGTAAGCATTCAACCAGTTCAGGAAGCAACATTTGAGCAAAAACCAAGGATACTGAAGGAAGAAGTTCAAGCAGCACCGAAACCATCAGCCCCAGATAGCTCTAGCAATTGATAGAATACCAACTAAAATGTTTCAATAAGCTGATGAAGCACAGGCAAGCACTCACTCATCTATGTTAGGAAATTTGAAAGACCACTACTTGACTAACTGCCTGGAGGGGATCCATATTTATATCATTCCCAAGAAAGGTGACCCAGTCGATAGCTCAAATAATTGAACAAATTAGTTATATCACATACAAATAAAATGCTGCCAAGATAATTTTAAAAATAGTTGCAGCAGTACATTACTAGGAGGTTCCAGAGATTCAAGCAATATATAGAAGAGGACTTAGAATAAAGATAGTTCTAACATAGAGCAAAGAGGACAACACAGAAGATACAGTAACAGGGAGAAAGGTGGGTCTGTCCAGAGCACATGGAAGTGAACTAAGAGAGAGAGAGAGTGAACTTCATCATGGCCCAACAAGCCTCAGAGGAATAGCCAGTGCACAGTGAAGACCATAGGGACTCTCATACCACACAAGACACGACAATCCCTCACTGACCCATAGTGCTATGGGAGATAGCACTGGGGACATTGTGTGGAAAGTGTTCCTGGCCCACCCTAGGCACAGTAGGCTGCAATGCGAAGGGGATACAACTGGGCAGCAAGTGGAGCAAAGTAACCCCAAGGAATCCTGGGAATAGACGTCTGACTTGGATGACAGGACTGGACACCTTCTCAGACTTGATCAGATAATATGCTTAAGGGTCAGTAGACAGATCTGGAAATATTTATCTTTATTTTATTTTATTTTTTATTGTCTCTCATTCTGCTTGGTTTTGTTTGTGTGTTCATTTCATTAGGTTTTAATTTTGTTTTTCTCTTTTTTTTGCCCCATGTCTATCTGCATAAGATCGGCATAATCAACCATCCCAAGGAGGAAACTATGGGGCCAGTTGTTACATGGGAGGGGAGGGGATGGGGAGGGAGTGAGGAGCTAACAAATTCAGAGATAAGAGAAGAACAAGAGATCCAAAATTGTGGAGAGGAGGGCGTATAATGCCGGATGGGGCTTGATCAAGAACAATGGGGAATTTAGGATAGATATTGCCTAAGGAAGAGTGATGGGAGTGGTGATACCGGGAGGGTGGAGGGATGGTGGAGTAGAAAAGGGGAACTCATTTCAGGGATCTACCTATAACCTCCTTTCTGGGGCATGGCCAGCGGGGAAGTGAGGGAAGGGACACGTTGGACAGTGTACGATATGAAATAGCAATTTGTAAATTATTAAAAGTCATTGGGGGGGGAGGGAGGAATGTAAATATGGGGAGGTGGAACTGGGGGCCTAAGTGGAGGGAGAATGTTTTGATAGTGATGATGGCAACAAGTGTGCAAATGAGTTCTGCATACAATTGATGTATGTATGGATCATGAGGGGAGGTGTGTGAGTATCTAATAAAATGATTCATTTTAAAAAAGAGGGGGAGGGGAAAGAGGAGATTTTATTTTTAAGAGGATCTTATACCAAGGGCTCAAGTGGAAAATGTTTGGAAATGTATGTGACAACATGTGTGCGAATATGCTTGATACAGATGATTCACTGAATGTTATAATAGCTGTAAGAGCCCCCAATAAAATTATTTTAATAAAAGAGAAAAATACTGAGAGCTGAATGGAGGTGACCATGAAAGTTGAATAGGAAGATGGTGAAAGGAGATAGAGGAAATAAATAGGAAGCAAAGGTATAGCTATAGACATATATACATGTACATATATTTATAATAAAAGTGATAGAGGCCTATGTATATACATTTATATGATAATTATTAAGTTAGAAGATGGACTTTGGACCTCTACTCAAAGCCTCTCTTAGCACAAGAACACTTTGTCCTGATAACCTAACACTCTGATACTCATCTTACCACCACAATCGCTGAAGACAAAAAGGGTGCATAAACACATGTGGTGAAAAGAGCAGATGGTGACCGGCTATCTAAAGATATAGTGTCTGGGGTCTTAAAGATTTAAAGTCACATAGGCGGTCATCCATCAGGGAAGCAAATAAGCCCACGTGGAAGAAGCACACCAGTCTGTGTCGTCATGAGGAATCAGGCAACAGGTATCAAAAGACCCCCAAAACTATATTGATGTGAAAAGGGGGTTAGAACGGAGACCCAAAGATCTTCTGTAGATAATTGGATATCCCCACAGAGAAGTGGTACAAGGAAAGGTGATTAAATCAAGGTGCAGTATAGCACCAACACATCACACATCATTCCTCTAATTCCTGAGAAAAAAGGCTCCTGGTGGTATGAGTGGTCTGAGACACAGTCAGCCACACTGCTGTAGGCAATAATGATAAGAACGCTGATTAAGAAACAAAGGACAGCAGGCAAATTACTTTTCACTTTGTCTCAAAACATAGCCAGGTGTCAGCTGGTGAGGCAACTAATCCTAATTAACGGTGTTCTGGAGAAAACCAGAAAGTTTCCTGGTGTTAATTAAGCACAGGTAAATTAATTACCTAATTAGTTAATTAATCTCTAGAACTGACAGTGAAACTCAGAGATAGGAGAGTGCTGGACAAACCATGAAAAAGCCTGTATATGGTCAGAGAAGGAAAACTGGTGAACTGTATGAGCGTGGAAGACAATGTTCATGAAAGTGGAGCTGTGGTTAGGAATGTTTTTCTTTGAGAAATCAGCCTCAATTGGTTCCAGCGGCCTGAGAAACAGCCAGCGACACAGCTGTAGGCACTAATGAAAAGAACGCTGACTGAGAAACCAGGGTCAACAGGCAAATTCATATTCACTTTGTCTCAAAATATCACCAGGGGTCAGCTGTTGTGGCAAGTAACCAATAATTAATGGTGTTATGGAGAAAACTGGAACGTTTCCTGGTGTTAATTAAGCACAGGTAAATTAATTACATAATTAGTTAATTAATCTGTAGAGCTGAGAGTGAAACACAGAGATAAGAGAGTGTTGGAAGTACCGTGAAATAGCCTGTATATGGTCAGAGGAGGAACACTGGTGAACTGTATGAGGGTGGAAGACAAAGTTCATGAAAGTGGAGCTATGGTGACGGATGTTTTTCTTTTTCTTTTTTTTTTGGTTTTTGGGGCCTCACTGCTCTCCGGTGGTGGGAGTAGGAGGCCCAGCCCCACTGCTGGAATTGAACCTCCGTCCCAGTGGGCCGCAGTCCCGCGCACAACCACTATGCCACCGGGGCTCAGCCCGTCGGATGTTTTTCTTTGAGAAATAAGCCTCAGAGTGGTACGAGCAAACTGGGATAGAGCCAGTGACACACCTGTAGGCACTAGTGATAAGAACACTGATTGAGAAACGAAGGACAGCAGGCAAATTCCTATTCACTTTGTCTCAAAATATCACCAGGGGTCAGCTCTGTGGCAAATAACCCATAATTAACAGTGTTCTGGAGAACACCGGAAGGTTTCCTGGTGTTAATTAAGCACATGTAAATTATTTCCATAATTAGTTATTTAATCTCTAGAACTGAGAGTGAAACTCAGCGACAGGAGGTTGTTGGAAGTACCATGAAATAGCCTGTATATGGTCAGAGAAGGAACACTCTCCTGCACTGAATGAGTGGGAAAGGCAATGTTCATGAAAGTGGAGGTGTGTTGAGGAATGTTTTTGTTTGAGAAATAAGCCTCATGGTGCTACAAGCGGCCTGAGAAACAGCCAGTGATACAGCTGTAGGCACTAATGATAAGAATGCTTATTCATAAACGAAGGACAACAGGCAAATTCATATTCACTTTGTCTCAAAATATCACCAGGTATCAGCTGGTGTGGCAAGTAACCTGTACTTAACAGTGTTCTGGTGAAAACCAGAACTTTTCCTGGTGTTAATTAAGCACAGGTAAGTTAATTATGAAACTAGTTAACCTCTAGAAATCAGAGTGAAACTCAGAGGTTTGAGAGTGTAGGCAATACCATGAAAAAGCCTGTATATGGTCAGAGAAGGAACACTCTGGTGAACTGCATGAAGAAAATGTTCATGAAAGTGGAGCTGTGGTGAGAGGCATGTTTTTCTTTGAGAAATAAGCCTTACAGTGGTATGAGCGACCTGAGAAACAGCCAGCGACACAGTTATAGGCACTAATGATAAGAATGCTGATTGAGAAACCAAGGACAACAGGCAAGTTCATATTTACTTTGTCCAAAATATCACCAAGTGTCAGCTGGTATGGCAAGTAACCCACAATTATCGGTGTACTGGGAAAAAAATCAGCAAAAAAGAAATGAAAATGAAGAGAATGCAGTGTTAGAAAACCAAGTATTTTATTTAATAAAGTAAATGAAAATGAATGGTTAGGTAGAGAGACCGAGCAACAGAATCTTTAAAAGGAGAGGACACGAGTAATTTTTATATAGTTTTAACTTTACAAATCTCTGTTGTGAAGTGAGAACTGCGAGGGAGGGGAAAAAAAGCATTGCCAGCCAGTACACAGTGATCCTGTAAGACAGAAGAACGGCTCCATAGGTTTTCTGATGGAGACTGGAACTCTTTGAGATAGCAGACAGCTTCTTCTTTCTCCTGAGGAGAGGGTGGGAGATTGAACAGCACCTGAATATTTCCTCCTGCTTTACTACCATGACTCAATTCTAACTTATAAATCTGGCTAGACCTGAGAGCACACATTGGCACAGATAAAGCCTCTCAGCAGCACTTTGACTGTAGTTTGCAAGGGTCACATTCTCTGGACATAGAGCAGAGAACTAGAGATACATTGGGATGAGGAAAGGGGCAATATGAAGTAACCAGCATGTTTCCTCACAGTAGGGAGTGCTTGTTGTTCTGTGGCATAAGCATAGGGTTGTTCACCACAAAGTTGGCTGTTCATTTCTTTCTTCAACCTCCATACTGGTCAATATGCTGTCTTTGTCATATGCTCCAGGTCCTAGTTATTGGCTGTAGACAACGAGAAGCAATTTGGAAATTCTGTACAATCCCTTTTTAGAACTCTGTTAACACAATGCTCTGTAGAAAAATAAAATTGCAACACAGTGATTTCTTTCCCATTGACATGAATTTTGCCCCAATCACACACTTGAGTACCTCATATGAAGACTCTAGAAACAGAGTCATGTCAAATTTCAGTAGCTTTATTTTGTTTCAAATACCCTTATCATGTTAACACACAGTTCTGTTTGCTCTAGAGCTGATGTAGACACTTTGTGATATGCTTAGTTGACATACAATGAGAGCCATACGTGTAAATTTAAATTTTCATAGCCTTGTTCAAAAAGGGAAAATACATAGATTAAATTGAACTCTCAGTATATATTTTATTTAGTCCTATATGTTCCAAGCACTCGCATTTCAACATACAATAAGCACAGAAATTATTCAGATATTTTCTAAGCTTTTTATCATAGGACATGCATTTGATACTTCCAGCAGCTTTTGATTTGGACTGCTGTATTTTGAAATGTTCAATGCCACCTGTGGCTACTGCCTTCTATATTCAATTGTGTAGTTCTACCCCAAACACAGGCCCACTTCCTCGGAATCAATTCAGATTGAGGGTGACTCTACATAATATTTCCGAGGCTGGAAATCTTTGTGTGAGCCTTCAGCCTCGTGTTTTTGTTGTTGTTGTTGTTGTTGTTGTTTTTGCCCTGAGGAGATGTTAGTGGGCTAGCCACTGACCTTCAGTTTGATAGCCCAATGCTTACGTGTCAATGCCACTAGCACTCCTTAGAAGAACCATATAGCTTATAATAATGAAGACTAGTACCTCTTTCCATAGTTTGAAAATACACTTTGGAATTTTCACAGCTACTCTCTCTTAAAAGTTTGCCTAATTAGAGAACATTGGAATTAGAATATTTTTACCTTGAAACTTGTCGGGGATCAAGTTTAAGATCATTTCCTAACTCAAATGACTTTCCGGTGTGGAAGACAAGAAAGCCACAGGGTTTTCATCAATTGCATTTGATTTTCATTTTGCTTGGACTTAGAGATAGCAAATTTAAATTTAGTTGACATTGTGGGTGTTTTTTTTAACTTATGAAACAAAAACATTAATTTAGTTTTTAAAGGACTGGAGAATGACAGCTAGAATAACAACTACATGTTGGATTGATGTAATTATAAGAGTTGCTTAAGTGTAACTGATAAGAATACATCATTCCAGTGATTGTTCCCATCCCAGTCCTGCATGGGAAGAGTATGATTGTTTTCTTGTTTTTAAGACAACAATCCTTGGCCTGATGGAGTGAAGTTGAGCAGAAATGAAGGACAGCTGTGTATGGATGGCCAGGTATGTTTCAAGAATGGACAGTGCCCTCCGCAGGTGCCTGCAGGACAAGACATAATCTATTATTTTTAAAGAAATACTTAAAGGGGGTCTACCAAGCATTAAAGGCTGTCCCAAGTATTACTCATATGAATATCAACTCACGTAATTCACATGAGCATTATACGGCCTAGGAACTAGCTTCCTCCAGAATGGACAGAACCACAAGTTTTCCCTATAGCTGGTGTCCTGAATTCATATATTCAACGTCCTTAACTGTGAGATAATTTCTTACACGGAAATAATATTTTCATGTTGGATTTCTTACAGGAGCCCTGGCGACACTGCGGAACAAGCATTGGGTTGCTAACCACAAGGTTGGGGGTTGAAATCCACTAGCTGCTCTGAGGGAAAAAGATGAGATGGTTTGCTACTATAAACATTTAAACTTTCAGAAATCATAAGAAGCAGTTCTACTCTGTCCTGTAGCACCACAAGAACCAGAATAGACTGCAATGGTAATGAGTTTGGCTTGATGATGATCAAAGGCTTCAGCCTTCAGTATGGATGACAGCTCAACGTGATGAAGATGGAGAACCTCACAAAGGAACCAGTAGGCAGCATCATGATAAGTGGAGAAATGATTGAAGTTGTCAAAGATTGAGTCTTGTTTGGATCCGTAATCAATGCTTATGGAAGCAGCAGTCAAGAGGTCAGAAGATGAGTTGCACTAGGTGAACCTGCAGCACAGCGCGTCTTTAAAGTGTTGAAAAGGAAGGGTCTTCCTTTGAGAACTAAGGTATGCCGCACCACGCCGTGGCATTTTCCCTTGCCTCCCATGCACAGGGAATTTGGACAATGAGTAAGAAAGACCAAGAAATAACTGATGCATATGTATAATGGTGCAGGCAAGGAATATTGAAAGTATCTTGGACAGCTAATAGGACAAACAAATCTGTCTTTAAAAAAGTCTAGTCAGGGTGCTCCTTAGAGGCAAGGACAGCCAGTCTTCTTCATTTGACATACTTTGGGCATATTGTCAGCAGAGACTAATGCCTGGAGAAGGAGACCAGGCTTAGTAAAGTAGTGGACCACTGAAAAAAGGTTAGTAAACCCTCCACGAGATGGACTGACAAATCACCCCAGTGTTGTTTTTAACTCAGGACACTAAGAGGGTTCTGTAGCTGCCTAATTAAGCACATGGTTATTCATTTAATCCTTATTTGGGGTAAGGAGACTGTGTCTCTCACTCTAAATTATTGTACATATACCAATTTCAGACAAAGTTCCAAATTTAATGAACTTGTATTTGGTTTTCACTCATTTTAGGGAGGGCTGCCAGACACCTTGCTCAATGATCCCCATTGTGTAGTAATTTATCCTAAGCCTGTTTTAGCTTTATTGATAGTTTTCTCTTGTTTTACAGGAAAAAAAAAATTGACAATATTATATTGATGGGAACAGTTGCATTAGTTATCTGAGGAATAATTTCTCTCTGGGATGAAGAATGAAACATACTTGTGTAAGCTAGGGGATGCAAACTAACATGAGGGGTCATTGTGCTGTGTTGTTGAGTTGAGTTTTGCTACCTAGCGACCTTCCTGGGATAGAGTAGAATGGCCCCAGAGGGGTTTGTTTTTGTGTTTTTGTGGAAGCAGAGCACCAGGTCTTTCTTCTAAGGAGCTTTGGGGTGGGTTCAAATTGCCAGCCCATTTGGTGAGCAAGAACGTGCATAACTATTGTACCTTGATAGATCTAGGTGGAGGCTATGCTCAGAAACATTAGCTTTACATTTTGGTAATTTTTGTTTAATAATAGTTTCCTTTGTCTTTCTAGTAATTGTTTCTGACATACATTTCCCCAAGTTTTTTAATGTATTCATATGGAAATATTTATGACACATATAACATTTATCCTACATGTAATGAGTTGTTTACTTAAAAGCATACATAACATAAAATACGAGTATGAAAAAAGAGTGAGGGGATTGGACTGGATGTTGTTGGATAAATTTATTGATGTTTTCAATGCAATTACCTCATACCTTAAGGGTATCAGAGGAAACTAGCCTGTGATACATGCATCACAGGTTTGATAGGCGCAGTTATAGGGCAATAGTTATTAATTTTATATTAAAATTATGGAGCATGAAAAAGAGGTAAATAATGGAGTCAGACATATAACATGGTAGCATGTTCACCTCAGCTCCGCTTGGTAGTCCACATGGAGTGAGAGGGAGTCAGGGGGTGGGGGAAGAGACATCATGGGGGCGGGGACGGGGAGAGGGTCAGGGTGAGAGGGTATGGCGGATGAGAGAGAGAGAGAGCTTCTTTTTTGGGGGGAGCAGGCATCACTGTCCTCTGGTGGTCGTGGGAGCTACCCAGCCTTACTTCTGGAAGGCTGCTGCTGGACTTGAACCTTCAAGCCTGTGGGCCGCAGTACCATACTCAACCACTACGTCACTGGGGCTCAGCCAAGAGAGAGCGGCTATATTCTGCCCAAGCCTTATATACTCTTTGGAACCAAGCAAGACTCTGACACACATCACAGGAAAAGGTTGTGCTATATCCACCTAATAGGAAAGGGGTGTATGGGGTCCCAGGTGACAAGAGCAGACCCCAGACCCCTGGATGCAGCTAAACAGGTTAGGCTAGCAGAGATCATTAAGACCAGCATGTGAGCCCTGCCCACAGGTTTCAAAGGAAGCAACCCATCAACCTAACAGTAGGGAGATAGCCCTATCTTTTGTGGGAGAGACAAAGGCCTCAGGATGGCTGAGGCCTTCAGAGAGAATATCTCTAAGCTTCTGACCTCCTACCAAATAATTACTAATATTGCCTTAATATTCTGCAGGAGATATAATTATGGAAAAGTCCTAACTTCAACCCACATAAGGGGATAATTGGCAGTATTTTTCTTTTTCACTTTTTTGGGGTATTTTATGATTTGGTTGTTGTTGATCTTGTTGGTTCTGGTTTTGTTTTATGTATTTTCATAGTAGGACTGACAAAATAAATCAGAGCCATTCATAACCTTGGGACAAGCAGATCCTGAACTCCCATATAATTCTAGCCCTAATCCAAGGACTTTTAATTCTTATAACATGACCTGGCTCTCATGATCCCTTCAAGAAGAGATCACAGTAAAATGTGGTGAAGAAAGCAGATTGTATCATCTGTCAATTAGGACAGGGTCTGTGGCCTTAAAGGCTTAAATGGGCAGCCATCTAAGTGAGATGTCAACTAAGTCCACTCAGAGAAAGCATATCAGCCTGTATGAGCCAAAGCATGTATGGTCCAAAGATAAAGTGACCAGATTTTAAGTGGGTCACCATTGACCAGGCTGGGGGCTGGGGGTGAGGCGGGAGGGGTCTCCTAATTAAAAATTTCATCTATATGGAGCAACAAAAATTTTCATAGAATGCAAAAATAGTATTGTAATATATTTATTTTAATTTTAAAATGCCACAGCACCTTGTTAAATTGTTAAAAACGCCGGGTGTTTGATCACTTTATCCAAAGATGACAATCACAATCCATTTATGATGAAGGGGAAAGTATCAGAACTTAAATTGTGAACATCCAATTGGTAAAAGGCTGTGCAGAGCGGCAGAAACTCGAGAATATGTCTGCAGAGTGTCTTGTCACCTTGGGCCACTGGCAGATACCCTCTACAGGTGAGGGACTTGATTAGCTTTATGATGAGATGGAGATTATTGCAGGCTTGATTATGATGAATCAAACCGTGGTACAAAAGGATGCTTGGCCAGGGAACTGCTTTCTGGATTCAATTGGAATTTGCTCTACACTCATATATTTTGACTATTCTAAGAAAGACATTTCTTCTCTGGCTTCCCCCCCCCTCCCAATTCTTTTTTTCTTTCTCTTGTTTTTACACCTTTATTGGCACATAACTCACATATCATACAAGGGTTCAAGCAGATGAGGGTGAATTATACAATCATTACCCTAGTCAATTTTAGAACTTTTTTCCCCCCCATGGTTAAATTGATTTTAAATGAATTGTGTGTCATGACATTCAATTATGGTGTTCCCTACCCCTTTTGTATACATTGTGTGCTCCCCTGACCCCTCCTCTTCCTTATCTTCTTGCTCCCCTCCCTCCCTCCCCTATAAACCCTTTCCTCAGTTATGATCTATAGGCATCTACTCCTTCTGTGATTAATAAACTGGAAAACCCACGAAGCAATAAGAAACAGAAGCAACATCGTAAGAATGAAATACAAATAATGAGTAAGAAAGAAAAAATGGCCCTCCATATTTAAAAGACCAGAGAAGAAATTTTTGTTATGAAGCAAGGAAGAAATAGTTGCACCTGTAGCCATTCCATGTTGGGTCCAGAAAAAAGTCAGCTGAACACTAATCAAAGCTCAATCCAGTGTAATCATGCTGACAATGATCTCTGATAGTAAAGCTGTTTCAGACCCTTCCCTGTGAGTGGAGGGCATCTGTTAGCAGCTTACTCTCCTGGACAACATATTGGTCTGGATTCCCAGGGTTGTCTATAGGCTTCTTCAAATTAGGTGTTCACAATTTAGGTTCTGATACTTTTCCCTTTGTAATAAATGAATTTTGCTATTGTCATTTTGGACACACACAAGCTGGCATGCTTCTTCCACAAGGCCTTAGTTGACTCCTTGCTTAGATGGCTACCTGTTTGTATACAAACCTTCGAAACCCCAAACACTATTCTGATTGATAGCCAGGCAACCAGGCTTTGCTGAAACACGCTTATTTTTGGTGATCATTTCATGAAGGTGAATATTGAGCAGTGCCAGTGGTTGTATCTTTGTGAATCTTAAAAAAATTATCCTTATATCACTATTTTTATCTTTCTGTGTAATTTAATTTTTTATTGTTTCTGTTATGTATTCCAGTTTAGGAAGGATGGATATTGACAATAACTGATGCAGTGGTTTATCAGGAAAGTATTTGGGGGGAGGTAGATGGGAATTGGGGAGCCATCAGGGGATGCTGTAGGGAGAAAGGTTAGGGTTAGAGATGACTGTGATGAGATATACAGTTCTTTTACAAAGTGATGTAACCATGAAAAGGTATGCTATGTGGATATTATATCAAGAACACTTAAAAAGAGAAAGAAACCAACCTTGAACTATGGTTACTGTGGGTGAAGGAGAAAGAGTTCTTGTTTGGGGGACATTGCGTTCTGGTTAGTGGTGGTGGAACAACTTGGAGAGGGTTACCAATAATGGCTGTACAACATGAAGAGTATGACCGATGGGATTGAATTGTATATATATGTATGTATATATATGTATAGAAGTTGTGAATGGGTGAGTGATATGTTGTGTATATTGTTGCCAAGACTGAAAAGAAAATTACATGACTAACACTGAGTACAGAGAAAAAAAAGTGTTCTATAATTGATAGTGGTAGAGATTGTCCAACTCTTCTCAATATGGTAGAACTATTGAATTTTATGATATGTGGATGAAGTGTCAATAAAACTGATAAATAAAATGCTTAAAACTTTCCCCCAATGGATTATTTGTTTTTTTAGTCTACAAAATGTAATGCTTTTTAGCTTTTCTTGTCTTTCAAATCTGGTCAGTGAGGATGAGGACATTTACTTTGAATGACAGAAAAGCTGTGCAGGAACCATTGAGACATCCACAGCTGAGACTTAAAAAAAGTCACTTATAAGCTTATTCATGGAAGACATGACGGTGTATAGCAGCCAAATGTCAGCAGGAATAAGGTCATTTGGAGTTTGCCATCTTAGGCGAGGCATGGCAGTGCTAAGGAACTTCCCACCCCTCTCATGTCTCTCATGTGAATGCTGCAAAGTGGAGGGTGGGATGGAGCCTTGAAAGGAGCTCCAGAAACGTGATTACAAAAACACAGTTTGTCCGTTTCTGTATGTCCCTCAATACCTACCTTTGAAATCTTCGCTCACGGAAGAGTATGCACCCAGTCCTCGGTTGGTGTCTTCCGCAATCTGTAGTCACCTCCACCTCTTTTGGAGAATGGGGCACTCTATACATCAATGTGCCCACATCAGTAAGGTGAGTGCAGGAGAGTTCTCCTCATTTCCTCTTTTCCCTGATACACATTGGGATCGATATACCGTAATGCATGCCTTCTGATTTCATCTAGGGCCTTAAGGACTCATCACCGCCCATACTCCCTTCAGTAGATATTTAACCTTTCATTACTTAAAAGCCTTATGATTCGGGTCAAAGCTTTGTTCAAAAGCAGCGGGGAGCCCTGTGGTTTCTCTGAGTGAGAGATTCTTTCTTGCCCCCTAATTTAGGGAAGTTTAAGACAAGTTGGCAGTGAAAGTTGGTCTCAGTACAGATTAAGGCGAGATTTAGCTGAAGGATTACTTTTGCCCAGCAGGTCTGAAAGTACCGAATAGCGCACCGCTGGTGTGAGGTAATTGGCAGGGTCTGACAGATCAAGTGAAAGGTTATACACATCAGACAGGCAGTCCTCCTTCTACAAGCCAGCCTCATCTCCTCTTCGTACTAATATAGATGGTGCCATGTCCCCTACCTGTTCCATTGACATACACCTCTTGGTACGGACTGCTGAACGGTGGGCTGTTCAAAAGCTTTGTATGAGAACATATTCCTTTCCTTTGAGACAGTGACTGTGGAGGGAGGCTGAATTAAAGCAATAAAAACGAGAAAGGAACACCCTTAGTCTGGATGTACAGAATGGCACAGCTCTTAATTTTCTTAATCCACAGAAATGAAAATATTGTGCAGAATATTTACAGAACTTCTAGTTTGTTTTAGGTATATAAAGGCTGGACGCTTGCTAAAGATCTAGTCAGTCTACAGACCTTTCTCTTAAAGCTGTGTGGATCCAGTTGATACAGTAAGATTTGAAAAATTATGACCAATTTGTTGAGAGCAAAAAAATGATTACCAAATAGCAGGTATGCATATATTGGTAAAGTATAGCAATAATTTCACTTTGTACATGTCTATTGCCATAAGAGTTTAGAAGCATATACATCATGTATTAGTACTAGCCATTTGCTCTGTTGAATTTACACAGCTACTGTAGTTTTACAAGTTACACTTTGTGGCAAGAAAGATGATGGGCATCATTTCCCCCCAAACATGTGCTTGCCCTTTGTGTTACATTCTGGCAATTCTCACAACACTTTAACACTTGTTCACAATTCTATTGAATAATTATTAGGAAAAGACTTCAAAAAGTTTACTGAAAAATTCCATTATTGCTTAATTTAGTGATTGAAAAAGCTTTTTGAAGCTCCAAGGTAGACTAAAGTATAGTGTACATACCATTTTTACATGCACTGGACACCAGAACATTTGTGTTGTTCACTTTGTTGTGATTTCTTTTTATTGTGGTGGTCTAGAACAAACTCACAGTAATATGAAGGTGTGCCTGTATTATTCAGGACATAGAGGGATTTGGGGGAAATGTTTTCTTGACTATTTTTTAATAACAAAAATATTTATGTGGGGTTGATCCCCAGTGGCGTAGTGGTTGTGCGCGGGACTGCAGCCCACTGGGATAGAGGTTCAATTCCATCTCCACAGGAGCAAAGGCTGGGCCTCCTACTCCCACCACCAGAGGGCAGTGATGCACCCACAAAATATTTATGTGATAAAATGATGCAATTAAAATTTCAGGTGTGTTCGGGTCTTCTATTCAAGTTCCAGGCCCCCTGGCTGTGCAGTGGCTTAAATGCTGGGCTGATAAACAAGAGGTGGTTCAAGTCAACCAAACATATGCAGGAGAAAGATAAATGGTTAACTTTTGTAAAGATGAAGACCTTTGGAAAGCCTACAAAGCAGATTCTGTCACATAAAGTGACTGTGACTTAGAATCAACTTGGTGGCAGTGGATTGTACTAATGCTTCTTCAATTGGAAGTTGTTTTATACAACTGCCCCCGTAACAGATCTTTTTACACTTTACTGAAACTGCAACTCAGTCACCATTTCTGTGGCAGCTGCTCTTTGAACAATGTGATGGAACATAGGGAAGTTTTTTAGAGATCTTTCTGGACTCCTGTCAGGTTTCTTAATCAACTACTCATTATTGTTACACTAGACTCTGTCATTTGAAGGAGGGGAGTTTGCTTGAGGAATGTTGTTTTCTTCTCCTCTCTTAGTGCAGGTTCTTCACTTTCACTATGTCTAGAGACCCTCACATCTCTTGAAAAGAGCGACTGCCACCACCCATTATAGTTGTTTTCATTTAAAATATAGATAAGATAATCTGGTTAGAAAGGTGGAGATTTGAAATATTCACCTATTTCAATGCATTCATATTTAAAAATTTTTTCTGAGCAGTAGTTCAGGAACCTACCATATAAAACAGTACATTTTTATATATCCTTCCACATAGGGTTCATTCACTCTACTCCACAACTATCAATTGTCCATGAACTCTTTCAGATCCACAGGACCCTTCCCTCTGTCAAGACTAAAGGAAAGGGAACTGGATTCTGGCTCCTTCACGGCTATTGCCTCTTAAAGCCACAAGATGGTGGTATTGAAGTCCATTCCTGAGTCTTGAGGTGATTTTTTTTCACATACTGCATATGCTGCAGTATGTGAGAGCTTGGAGTCTAGGATTACAGTTCTTTTACTGCCTTCGAGGGAGTAACTGGGCCCATTTATGCAAATGGATAATGTATTAGACTGCTGATAGAGAGAACAGAGGTTTGAGGCTACCTAGAGACACATCAGAAGAAAGGCCTGGTGAACAACTTCTGCAAAGTCAAGTACTGGAAACTGTAGTGCACATTTCTCTTCTAATGCCTATGAAGTAACCATTCAGCAGAATGACTGCTGCACAGCAAGTGGCTTTTTCTATTCCCCCTTCACAAACATGGCCATGCCTCTCCAAGGCGCAAGACCTAGACTTATGCTCTGCTTGACCAGATTTCCCTGCACCTCCCACCCTACAAGTCCTTTATTGTCATCTTTGAGCCTAATTCACCAGCCTAGATGCTCCCTTTTCCCAAGGTGATTTTATTTTGTTATTTATGTTACTTTCTTGGTGAGTTCCATCTGTGTCCCTAGCTTTGAATCCCGAGGAGCACCGAGGGATGTCAGTGCAGTATTTCTCTTTGCCTCCTCTCAACACTCTAAATTTCAAAAGGGAAAACCTGGATCCTTCAGAGTCTGTGCTTATGACTAGTATTAGTGAGCAGTGGCTTCCACAAAATCACAAAACATTGCAACACATCCTTCAGATATGTGCCTGCATCATCCCACCCCAGTGAAGTGTCACTGCCCTGTATTTACAGAGATTTCTTTGGCAGGGTCTGGCACAGGTCTACTTTAGAGCAAGTTCTGTCACATAATAAGTCGCAGCACCATCTTTAAATTGTTGTTCTCTTTGTAGGAGTACATACTTCATATAATGAGTATAGTGCTCTGTGTCTAAGGGAGTTAACCATCAACCCCTTAAGAAGATGCTGAGGAGTTTGGTAGGCTGATTGTTAAGGTGAACTGAGCTGTCACCAGTTCTAATCCACTCTCGCTGCAGGGAAAATATATGATAGTCTGCTTCTTTATAGCTGTATAGTTTTGAAACCCCTATGGGGAAATTCCACTCTTTATTGGAGAGTCATTATGAATTGGAATTCCACTTGTGAACAGTGGAGTTTTATAAATAGATTCAGCCAGACAAAATGCCACAGGGGCCGTTTTGATTCACAGCAACCTTACCAAATGGAACTGCTTCCCAGGGTTTCTGAGACTATAACTCTTTATGGGACGAGAGAGTCTCATCGTTCTTCCTCAGAGCAGTGGGCTGGGACTGGAGACCTTGTGATTAGCAGCCCAAAGCATAAACCAGTCTGTTACCCGTGCACCTTTGTGAAGAGATGGTACACTGCACTTTCTTTCTTCATGTCTGTCTGGTTATTTCATAAACCAGAACCAATATACTCTCCACACTTCTATCCAGGTCAGTAACAGAAAGAGAATTTACCTCCTTAGCAGTCTCTGAGCTATCATTTCCTATTGCTTCTGAGTTTGAAATGTATCTTACTGAGTCTTCATTTGTTCTTACTCAGTGTGTATAGGAACATATGAGGGAGTTGGCAACATTTACCAGACTTGCAGATTTTGAGACTATTCCATGCTCTATGTGACTATATTAGGTTTCACATGATGAATTATGGCTGAGATTATTTGTTCTTTTCAGATTAAGGCACAATAAACCCATGTCCAATTAAGAACTAAGTTTGTTTTTTCTCCTTGCCCTATCAAGTCAGATCCTGGAAGCAGAAATGTTTCCTAAGCACCTTCATACGGAACAGAGCATGTTGCTTGCTCTGCTCGTCACCAGGCAGAAGCAACTTGACATTTTTATTGCTAATGAGTCTCTTACAAATTATATTGACACTTTAGTCATTTTTGAACCAAATCAACAAGCAATGAGTACTTGTTCTGTGGAAACCCACCCACACAGTTCTTGCTCTGAAAAAAGTTGGGCTGTGGAAGGGACAAGATATGTATGTGTGGATGGTGAAATAATTATGGACTGCTTAAACACATTTCAGAATATCCACAGACAATTCATCTTGACATATGTATTCATTACAAAATTATTTCTATAGGCATTCATTCATATCAGAGATGCAAGAACAGAAAGAACATATACAAAGTTGAGTATTTAGTTCCTCCAACCATGCTGCCTTTCAATTTCTTTTGCTTAGCACATGCATTTATGAACATTTCGTAGTGCTCACGCCTTTCCCCACTACCTGCTTTACCAATCCCATGGTCTACTCCAGATGAATGCACGACTTCTTAATTCCCCAAATGAAGCATCCTGTATCACACTCATGTTACTATGAATGTAAGAATGCCCTGAGATCTTACCTGACCGCTCCCTCTGGCTTGCTACCTTCATCTTTCTGGAAGGTTTACTTAGGAATCTTTGTCTACCACAAGTCTCTCCTCTGGGTTGCATAGAGGAGGCGGCATGGAGGTTTGCAGTGATGGGAGGACCTGCACACAAATGCGTGCTCACACTATGTCACAGGTTTCTTAACAGCTCAGAGAAACAATTTCCTCATCTCAAAACTGGAGAGATAGCTAGTTAACTTCTGATATCATGAGAACAGTGGATAGGCACATGTAAAATCTGGCAAGGAATTTATTTTCTTTTTGTTCCTTTGGGCCACTAGAATGTTTTGAGAATGATGACGGCAGCAGATGCATGAAGGCGCTCGACACAATGTATGTATGGATGGATTGTGATAAGCATGCTTTGAGCCCCCAACAAAATGATTAAATAAAATAATAATACTTTTTTAAAAGAATTTAGTTGTAGAAAGAAGACGTCTGGTGATGAAGTAGGCAAAGCCCTCTACTGCCGACGGGAAAGTCAGTGCTCCAAACTCACCCGGGATCCCGAGGGAGGAAGATGCGGCTGTTGGCTTCCAGGAAGATTTCAAACTGAAACCGACGCTCCCTAGATATGTCTGACGACAGTGACCCTATCAGGTCCCTATGAGTCAGAGCCCACTCTCTCGCCATGGGTTAGGTGAAGATCAGAGAGGAACTGTGTCCCCCACCCCCACCGGTTTGTAAGGCTAGACTATTTATACTGCCACATCTTTCTCTTGCAGAGTGTCTGTGAGGTTCAAATCAGGGATCTTTCAGTGAACAGCCAAGCCAACCACTCTGCAGCTTCTCTGTAAAGGCGAAACCCAGTGGGGTAGCCAATCTCTGAGCTACAAGGACACTAGGAGTTGGGACTGACTGACAACAGGGGGTGAGACTAGACATACTGACAATTCTATCTGGAACATCGGAGATCATCCTCAGGGCTTTCAGTTTGAAAACTTAAAACCATTTTAACCAGCCCATGCAATACGCTCACGTGTTACTCACCTATGTCATCTCTCCCATTAGAAGAGTTGCACGTCTCTAGTAGATATTTATCTATCTCTATATTTATATCTATTTTGATCTCTTTCTATATCCATATCCATATCTATTTCTACATCAAGAATTCATTTTTCCATGAACTTTGGAAGCACACACACAGACACACACTCCATAAGATTTCTTTTAAAAAGAGCTTTTTACGCTGTGTATTTTTTTTTAATCATTTGATTGGGGATTCATACAACTCTTGGTATGGCCACTCTCATTATTGGTCCTGAGGAGTTTATCTATCCTGGATTCCCCATGTCTCCAGTTCCTATCTGTGCCACTGTACATCCTCTGGTGTAGCCATATTTGTAAGGTAGAATTGGGATCATGATTGCGGGGGTGGGGTGGGGAGGGAGAGGAAGCATTAAAAAACTAGAGGAAAGTTTTATGTTTCATCATTGCTATAGTGTACCATGACTGATTAGTTCCTCCCTGTGACCCTTCTGTAAGGGGATGTCCAGTGGCCTTTGGGTCTCCACTCTGCACTCCCGCTCATTCACAATGATATACTTTTATTTGTTGTGGGTCTTTGCTGCCTGAGATGTGTATATCTATGAGTGAATGCACACAAGAGATTCTTATTCAGTATCTACTGGAGAATTGCATGAATGAAGCAGCAACTATAGAACCTGGCACAAAGTCATTTCTCCGTCTGCATCCACTGTGACTGTCACTGCACTCCCTTAGCACTGTGTGCACAGACTTCTTGGCAGAGCCTGCTTCCCTTAGTAAGTGCTGCCCTGAGACTGACAGAGAGGCCCTGCCCTGCGCCCTGTGCTTGCTTCAGACTTCCTACTCATTGTGTGGCATCAACTTCATGCACATTGTGGAATTGAAATGTCATAACTGGAGGTGAGACCCACATGCATCCAGGTCTCCATTAAACACATGGATTCTTGAGGACAGTTTGCAAGGGCCTTGCTCTGTGCTCTCTGCAATGCCTCTTGGTGGCATGTTCAGTTCTTGAGCAAGCTTCATGCCCTTCTTTGGGAACTGTCTATCCAGCCTCTGTTTCCAAGACATCTGTGGACTTCTTCCTCAAGTCCCCCAAGGGACAGCTAGCTTTGGGGGCCTATGGACTGAACTTGGGAAGGCAAGGTATTCACACCCAGGTATGACAGCATGGAGCTCCGATCAGGAAGTGAAGAGCATTGAGCCAGAGGCTTTCTCTGTGCTGCTAGTTCTCCAATTGAACCTGCCTTCTAAATCATTGTGAAGGTGTGCTTTTATGACAGTGGGAGACAGCATTTGTGATTTAACCACTTGCTTGTTTGATTTAGACCACTTAGATATTTTGATGTCTTAATTTGCTCCCTTGGGCCAGGCTTGCAAATGCTCAGATTAAATGTCTGAAGGTTTAATATTTTGTTGTTTATTTCCCTCTCCTTTCTCTACTGCACTGGAAACTCCTGGAGTCTTATTTGAACTCATAGCTCCTTTGTTTAATGCAGTGTCTGGCTTAAGTGACTTATGTGTACTTTAGGTTGGGACAGTCAGGAAGAACTTTCCAGGGGGGCTATTGAGTCCATCTGTTTACTCTTTGGGCCGGATGACAGGATGGTTATGACCACTGCAGCTGCCTGGAATGTTCTCAAGCAGGTCAGACTCAAATATCATCCCATAAATTGCCAGAGTTCTGAAAAATTAGGGAATCTAACATTGCCATAATATCATTTAGTGAACTGATTCCTTAGACCAAACAAAATCAACTAAACTTTAATGTCCATACCAGGTTGAAAAGGGAACCCAGCCCCGCAGATTAATTAGAAGTAATGAAAACAGCTGTCAAACTAGTCTGAATCCTGGGCTCACTACAATGAAATGTTCAATACTAACTAATTAAATTAGCAGTCCCCAGGTGTTGGTTTATAGACAGTATAAATTATGCACGAAGGCAGTAAGATATGTCCATACCAAGGCATGTGTTTGGTAGTTCTTCTTGTCTTATGTTTTTATGTGGGGAATTTTTGTGTGTGTTTTATTATAAGGCCTGTGTCAGATAAATCATAAAGCGGTAACATAATTGAACAATTCTGCATGGATGCTTAAAATTCAAATAGTTATGTATTTTATATCCCCCCAATCTCTTTGAAATTCTCCTTTTCCTAACAACAACTGAATCCCTCAACATTCTCAAAATCTTTCTAGCTTGCTACATATCATGAAAGCTGGAAAACAAAAGCTTTATAAATATCAGATGTATTATTAATGCTTGCTGCTGTGAAATGTTGATAATAAATAGGAGTTGATCACATCTACTACAATTTTTCCACTCAGTTGTGATTGTTGGGAAAGAGCCTACATTTCCAGGCAGTGCACACCCTGCTCCTTTGATTTTTGCCCACCTCACTCTTCTCATCAATGCTGGGTGGCAGCTCTGTTCCTTTCTCATAATCACACACACACACACACACACACACACACACACACACACACACGTCTGTCTGATTCCAACCCTGTTACCAGAAAATCAGCTCTCACTAGGCAGCCTCCTGTGTTAAAGAGAAAAATTTATCCATGGGGTCTGCTGGTGGTAATTTTTACAGAAGTAGATGGCCAGGCTGTTCTCCCATAGTCCTACCAAGTGAGTCTGAACTGTGAACCTGCAGGTTATTAGTTTCTCACAAACTGCAAGACCCCCACTCCCACCCCCCCGCAGGGGTCTCATATGTCTGGCTCATGACTGCATAATGTATTTCTGTGGACTGCTGTTCGATTGCCATTTTCAAAGCAATTACTTGTATTTTTTCTTTTTCTTTTCCTTTTTCTTTTTTTAGAGTTAGGGGTCTGGCAATCTGTGCTTTGTTTTTAAACATTTTGTTGGGATCTGAGTGAAAAGTTTATCAAGGCTATTTGATTCCCCCCCCCCCCCCTAAACATTTTACCTGATGTTCTTAACAAGGTTGCCAGTTGGTAAGATTCAGTCAAGAAAAAAATCTCATTAAGAGCGTATTTTGTAGGCCTGACTCATAGTGCTTCAGAGGAAGGTCTAATGTAGGGAGAAATGTATCCTTGTTCACACAGTATCTAGAGCCTGATGGAGAAGTCTGGACACAGATAGTAGTCACAGATCATCCCTCAACAGTCCTGAGGTCTGTGCAAAGTAAGTAGTCGTGATAGGAAGGGTAGCTTCCAATTGAGGAGGCAAGGAACTGTCCACAGAAATTAAAATGCAAACTCACTTTAATTCTTTGAGCTGTGCTTTTCAAACTCTATTAGCCTCAGTTGTAGCAGGACAGTATATTCATATCACATGCCTTACACATCTATGGGAATGGGTGTGGCTGCTGGAGCTGGAATGTCACGGCACTGTGCTTCACCCTGGTTATCCTATGCTGTTGGTGCTTTCTATTCTAATCTGGAACATTCCATTCCATTCCCCTCACATTATGCTATCCCATCCTTGTGCTTTTTTCCCCTATCATCTTTGTTGATATCCCATCTTTTCCCTTCTTTGCTTTTGAACTCCAGTCAACATTTTATATTAAAGCACACAAAAAAACAATGCTGATTGCAGCCTCAGTAAATTGCTAAATGAATCATAAATGGATTACCACCTACAGGCTGAAAAAGACTTCCTTAGAGGTCTAACTTAAAATCCTGTAGCTGCTCCCCACGGTGTTGCCTCCCCTATGTTATCTCCATAACCTCCCCACCCCCAACAGGAAGGTAATGACATTGTTAGAAGTTTTGCAGTGCAATGACAGGGACCGCTTTTAGTGTCTGTGTACAAGAAATGTTCCTAAAGCCATTCTAGGAATTAGTGACTGCTGGTGTGGCATAAATAAGAAAGCAGTGGAATCCACCTCAATATCCAATGACTTTTTTAAAAAAAATTGATTCCTGATGGCTATTCTTGGGGAAGTAGATGGGAGAAAGAAGTGGAGAGCTATATTTGGGAAGTGGAAAGAGGAATCTTGTAATATTACATGTCTTTCACAGACTTATTGTCATAGAAGATTAAAGTGAATACACATAGAGTCACCTGTTTTGGACAAACTTGTCTGGTGGGAACTGTTTGGGAGGTACCCTCTGAGGATGATGTTCCATGAGGTTAGTTATCACGTGTCTAATCACTTACCCAACATTTACAGAATCTTCTAAGCCATCTGCTTTCCATGGGATATTACCTCTAGGCACATGAAAGCTTCAGAGTATGGGGGAAGAGAAAGACATGTACAGTTATCTCCAGATAAGTGCTATGTAGAGGTTGATACAGGTATTGTGGGCCACAAAAGATGCAACTCCAGCTTCTTGAGAGGTTAGGGTAGTTTCTTGGAGGTGTTTCAAGTTTTTAAGAAGGTGCCAGAGTTTGCCAGGAAAAGATCTTAAATTTTCCAGGAAACAGATCTACAAATTGTGAAAGATATAAAAGAGCTACAAGAGGGTATGTTAGGTAGGTGGCATAGGGAGTGGGACACCCCACACATGCTCAGAATTTCGATCTTCAGACCAGGAAGGGGTGGTACACCTAGGTGGGCATTACACCTGGATTGGCCCATCTGGGCTAGGTGAATTCAATTCAGCCAATGGGGCTGACCTGTACTTTCAACCAGGCCTCCCAACCTACGGTGGGTAGGAGGGCTGAAAAGCTGGAAGTTTGCCCTGGTGCTCTCTCCCAGCAGCTCTGACACAAAGTGCAGCGTAGTTGTGGTCAGACTGCAGCCTGAGAGGCTGGGTTATGGTCCCATGCATTTATGTCGCTTCTATCTATAAAGTCACTTGAATCACAAACCAGACTTCAGAGTGAATTCTTTCTCATATGGCGCCAAGGTCTGAGGTCTCTCTCCAACAAGAGATATCTAATAGGTACTCTTACTGAGGCCTGGGGGAGGCTAAATTAGATCAGAAAAATTTGCAGAGGTGAGATGATGAAAGAGATTTTGTGCCACACTGAAGAGTTTAGACTTCCTTCTTAGAGAATGGACCAGGGTTAAATCTAAATATTAGTAATGGAGGAATAATTTGCATTTTGGAAAGATCACCCTGGAAAGTAGCTGTGCTGACTTAATTGGTATTCCAGTGTGATCTTTGCAAAATTCAATGATTATGCCTAAGGAATCAAATTTGTGTGTGGTGGTACTTCCAGAGTGGCAAAAGCTTTCCAAACACTTGTATGTGGCGGTGGATTTATTAAGGTGGAGATTGCTAGGCTCCATCCCTCATCTTTCTGGATCAGATTTAGGGCCAGGCCTCAGAATTTCCCTTTCTAACATATTCCCAGGTTACACTGCAATTGCTGGACCAGGATCCACAGTGTATTTAATGAATAAGTCAAAACTCATTTTCACTGACTCAATGCTGACTCATAGTGAACCTTTCTGTTTCTGAGACTGTAACTGTTTACAAGGTAGAATGTCCAGCTTTTCTCACTCAGAACTGCTGTTAGCATTGTACTGTGGACCATGTGGGTCATAGCCCACTGTGTAACCATTACAAAACCAGGGCTTTGCATCTAGTGACTGCTATGGGCGCAATAAGGAGTCTTGGTGGCATAGTGGTTATGCATCATCCTTTGAACTACAAAGTCAGCAGTTTGAAGTTGGCAGCCACCTCTCAGGAGAAAGGTATGGATTCCTATTCTCATAAAGAAGCTATGGTTTTAAAAACCCACCAGGGCAGTGGAGTCAGCACCGACCTGATGGCAGGAGTGGTAGAAAGACTTTAAAAAATTTGCATGCCCTACACCTGTAACTAATATGCTAAATGGAAAGGAAAAAAATGGATTCACATGGAATGAATGCTAATTAATGGACCTTAAAATGGGGAGATCATCCAAGTAGCTATCTGTAAACACAGAGTTCTTAAAAGTGGAAGAGAGAGGTAGAAGGGGAGAGGCAGAGAAAGTTGTGCCTATAGAACAATGGTGCGAGTAATGCAACCCTGCTGACCTTGAAGGACAGGAGTCGTGAGTCAAGGAATGTGGGAGGCTCTTGGTGCTTAGTGGTGGTTATCGGATCTTCTGACTCATAGCAGCTCCATGACAACAGAACCCAACTGAACACTGCCAGCTCCTGCCCCATCCTCGCAATGATATGTTTGAGCCTGTTGTGCAGCCACTGTGTCAATCCATCTCCTCAAGGGTCTTCGTCTTTTTTGCTGACCACCGACTTTGTCCTTTTCCAGAGACTGGTCTTTCTTGAGGAAGCCCTAGTGGAGTAGTGGTTATAAATTGGGCCATGAGCTGAGCAGTCTGTAGTTCACAATTACCCAGCATTCCTTGGGAGAGTGTTTTCTACTTCTGCAAAGCTTTCTAATTCTTGGAAACTCAAAGGCGGGGGGTGGGGGAGTTTCTACCCTGTCTAATAGGATCACTATGGATCTACTCTGAGTTTGGTTTTGTTTGTTTTGATACTTCTTGATAAGTTCAAAGCTAAAAAAAATCAAGAAATATGAGCAAAACAAAGTTAAGAAAATGTATTTACTCCTAATGTCTGCAAAAGTAACAGCCTTACTGGTGCCTTTGTTTCAGGACTGTCAATTGTATTGGTCTTCTCAGCTATCGAACTAGAAGACAATACATTTGTGTGGTTTTAAGCCTCTGCTTGTGTTCTGACAATAGCCATGGACACTAATACAAATGCCCACCGTGTTGAGATTTGGTCAATGCCAAACAACAGTCTTCTCTCATTCCTCCTTTCAACTGAGTACCAACAAGAGAAAGCCAAGAGTGCTGGCAAAAATAATTACTTGAAGTGCCCTGCTTCCAGTTATCCCCATTATACCTTCCTCATGTAACAGCCTAATCAGGGCTCAACCAAAGTCATCCTTTTTTTTTTTCCCTGACTAGGAAGGTCTCCTCCTATATCAGACTATGAATTTCTGCCAAATGCAAGTAATAAAGGCTCAGAATAAATACTCCCTGGTTCCCCTCATTTTGGTGGGTTTTACTGGTGATCTACTCTTTTAAAATTTAATTTTCTCACTAGCTGAGTATTCTAATGTAGTGGTTCTCCGTTGGGGGTGAGTTTGTTCCACTTCCCTAGGGGGAAATGTGGCCATGGCTCAAGCCTTGTTTGGCTGGAAGACATTTGTCAGGGGCTTACCAGCATCTAGAGGGTAGAGGTCAAGGGTATGGCTAAACATCCTGCGATACATAGGTCAGTCACCCATAAAAAGGAATGATCTGAGCCCAAGTGCCAGTAGTGTTGATCATGAGAACCCCTTTCCTGGTTCCCATGCAGCAAAAAGTGTGTGCATGTGCATGTGTGTGTGTGTGGGGGGGTGGGCAGGGAGGGTGTCTTCCTGTGGGGGTGGAACCAAACCAAGCCAACTCACTGCCACTGAGTCAATGTCAACTCAGAGTGAACATCTTTCATATAAAGACATAAGAGAAGAGGCCTGTACATTACACCCAGTCTGACTATACTCACAGTTTCGCACCAAAGATAGTTCTTACTTTTTTTTCTTTGATTTTTTTTGGGGGGGAGTATATAACCCTTATTGCCTGATGAGACAGACAAGTTTAGAGTTTCATTAAATAAGAATTATTTATCATTATGCCTCCACATGAGATATGAATATATAACATGAAATTTCTGTGTATGAATTGTGACCATGATCTCTTTACTTCATAGCTCTCTCTCTCTCTCCTTCTCTCTCTCTCTCTCTCTCTCTCTCTCTCTCACACACACACACACACACACACACACACATACACGCACATACACTTGGCATTTGTTTTTAACTGGTTCGATTTGTAAAACTACTTCCTAAGTAGTACTTCCTTCTACCCTGGTTCTCAGTCAAATGAGGTTATGCTTAAAGCTTTATATATGTTCTCCTCTCTCAATCTTCAGAGCTCATTTGAAATGCATGCTATCTAGACGTCCACATTGCTCATGCATTTAAAACAAAGCTATACTTTGAGATTTCTCCAACCAATCGACCTCTGGTGTTTCCAGCTGACAAGCTCAGGGGGAAAGAGATGAGGTAAGGCGTTAACTGGGGAGAGACGCATTCTCAATCCTTTTACACTGACATTTTGCAAGCACACAGGCTAATTAATCAATTTCATTAAAAAGAGAGAATGTTGCCATGGTACCATGAGGCATGTTTATACTGCCACATTAGGATTTCAGAGTATTTTTAATCTTTAATTACCAAGTTTCATTTTTTTCCTAATCTGCAAAAAACCCTTAAAATGTTGTTCTTCCTTTCTTATTTTTTGATTAGTGTTATCTGAGATAGAGGTATTAATTGAAACAGAGCTGTCTGTCTACTTTATGAAGAAATCAGATCACCTCTGGAGCCCTCATTCTGTGCAAAATGTGATGAAAAATTCCACAGAAATGACTTTAGCAGCCCACCTTCAATAGATTTGCTTGTCCAGAAGGAATTTTTTACATTCAGTATGTGCAGATGCTTGCAAAGATTCAAAATATTTCCAGAAACACAGTCAATTCCAGCATCTTTTCTCACTGCAGCACCACAAAAATGCTTTATGCCAATAACAGGTGACTCTTTTTACCCAAGATAATGGTTTTCTTGAGGAAAACCATTTTTCAGGTATGCATTGTTACTGACCTTTAATCTGTGGCTTATAGCATAAGTCAGAGAAAGTAGTCGCATATACATTTATATTTATTTATAAGACGTGTCCATTTGTAAGATGTGTCAGTGAAGCAGACACCTCAGGAATTGTCAGGTCGCTCAGACTTTAACTAAGACTTCTGGAAAAGCCCACTTTTTTTTCTCCCAAGGACAAAGGTACTGTCCCCAAAATGCTATCTTTAAAAGGTAGAGCTCAGGATGAAGCATCCTGCAGTGTGGAAGTCTTACACACCACCAACAGAACAGTTCTGATGTTCATTTGCAAGCTGGCTATCCAATGACTTGGGTTTGATTTGGCCTCCATCCTCAATGTTTTCCCAGGAGAGAGCAATTGGAATTGTCTGAGGGAAGGGCTGGGGTCAGCCAGTCAAGGTGAGTAGAAATTTAGCTCTGAGGTAAAAAGAACACAAAACTCCTACTCACCGTCTGTCATTGGATTGATCCAGACTCACAGCAACCTTACCTGACCCAGCAGAACTGCTCATGCCGTCCCCAAGACTGTGATCTTAAAGAAGCAGACAGGCACACCTTAAATTGATAGGGTGACTGATGGATTGGAACTGCTGACAGGCAAACATTTCGGATAAGCAGTTGAGTCCTTATGCACTGTCACCCCGGAGCTTGTTTACAATATAGAAGGAGTCTCGAAAGGGGCTTCAAATGCTCATGGAAAAAAGCCATTATATTTTCACTCAAATTTTTTCTCATGGATTTTTGAAACCCCTTGTATCACCAGTCATGTCCTGTATTAAAAGCAACCAAGCAAAAAACAATGGGTGCAAAATTGCCAACATATTTTTTGGGCAATTTTTCTAAGTATGATTGCTCCTCCAAGGAATCTTTGAGATGAATTGAAGGGATTATGGTTAGTTGGACTTCTGGCCAGGGTGATCTATTGAGGTAAAATTTACATAGTCTAGCACGTGTCCTCCAGCCCAGTTGCACAAGGATAATTATTACAATCCCATTGAATTCTGCAATTTAACCATATTAATTTATTTAGTGTGGAGTGCGATTTATGTGTTGGTGCTTGTGCCAGGGTCCTGAGATACCTTTAAATATAAGACCCAGGATTATTTTCAAGGACCTTAAAACTTACTGGAGGGGTGAATACGTTATATGAGAGCCAGTTGTTTGAGATTCCTACTCATGGTTACCCCCTATCTGTTGCTTACATAGGCTTTCTGAAGTTGTAAATCTTTGCTGCAGCAATACCCTCATTTATCTTCCATGGAGGCGTTGGTAAGTTTGAACCATTGATCTTACCATTAGAAGTTCAATGCTTAACTCACAGCACCACCATGAGTCATGGTGAAACCATGCTCTATCATAGTGATCCCAATGTTCGATTTTTCCAAGTAGATCATCAGGCCTTTCTTACATAGTGACTCGGGTGGCCTGAGCCGACCCACCTTTCTTTTTTGGATGCTGAGCACATTAACTGTTTACACCGCCCAAAGACTCCATAGACAGGAAAGGGGTATTTGAAGCAATTAAATAATTATCATGTTCCTGTGTTCACTCTGGTTTGGAGCCAGGGTTCACTGAAACTCTCTTGGGTACAACAATTTCATTTAGGAGCATGGAGTTGGGTCAATCTAGCTGGCCCTGGAAAATATACTTATAAGTATATGATGGCACTGCTGTGGCTGGTCTTTGGAATAAAGGGGTTCAGACTTGTGGGAGAAAGGGTATAGGAACAAAGGCCAAGGAGAGGGATTATGTGGGTGGCCTGTGACTTATTTGTGTGAACGATTCTCAGATTGTGTATTTGCCAAAATCCAAATGTGGCCAGAGGCAAAAAAATCTGCTTATTGATTTCCACAGGCAGACTCTCCCTGGAATGTCTCAAATTTATGCCAAGTGCATGGATCAAGGAGTATCACACGTAGCTAGATGGGAACCTATTGATTTGGGATCAGAGTAGAACCATGAAGACGATTCATTCCCACAGGTAGATGACACCTTGAGGGCTTGGTGAGGTGGCTGGCTCTGAAGCCATGCTTAGCTGTGGGTAAATGGCCTTTCCTGGATGTCTACATATTCACTTTCCAGTGTAAGATCTACATCTATTACACATACCACACGACCCCAGCTCAATTTCTCTTCTTTCTTTTATGTCATTGCTGTATTTATTTTTGTTGGTGCTGTTAAAGACAGAGAAAACTTTTTTAAAATATCAAGGAGCAGTTTTATTGTTTTGTCAGGTATTTAATATTTTTCATTACTATTTCAAAACTCTAATCTAGTTATCTCAACCCCTTTTAAAATAATTTTATTGGGGCTATTACAGATCCATATATCTATTGTGTCAAGCATCTCTTGCCATCATCCTTTTCAAAACATTTTCTTTCTAATTGAGCCCATGGTATCAGCATCTCATTTTTCCTCCTTCTGCCATCTGCTCTCCCTCATGAAACCTTGATAATTTATAAAGTATTATTATTTTCATTTCATACGTTGACCAGTGTCTCCCTTCACCTACATTTCTGTTGTTTGTGCCTCTGGGAGGTTGGGGTAGGTATGTGAGTGGTTATATGTTGATCATTGTCATCAGTTTACCATTCTTCCCACCATACACCCCTACCTCCTACCTTATGGTATCACTGCTTCCATTATTATTCTTGAGGAGTTTATCTCTCCTAGATTCTGTGTGTTGAGAGCTCTTATCTGTACCAGTGTACATGTCCTGGTTTAGCTGGATCTGTCAGGTCGAATTGGGGTCATGATAATGGGGGGAGGAAGCATTAAAGAACTAGAGGAGGGGCAAGGGAAAAAAAGTAATCTAAAATCAATGTTGAGGAGTGCATGGAATGCCTGGTGGACTTGATCAGATGCAGCATAGCAGAGAGGAGTTACTGACACGCAAATGAAGGTCGAAAATGATAGGAGGAACGTAAAAGGAAATAGAGGAAAGAACTAGGAGGCAAAGGGCATTTATAGAGATATAATACAGGCACACATATAGGTAAATATATTCATTTAAACAATATGGACCTAATCTACATACATATACACTAAGTATTAAGATAACAGATGGGTATTGGACTTCTACTCAAGTAGTCCCTCAATGTAAGAATATTTTATTCTAATAACCTGGCATTCTGTGATGCTCACCTTCCCTGACAAGATTGCTGAAGACAAAAATGGGTCCACTTGTAAATATGGTGAAGAACCTGATGGTGCCTGGTTATCAAAAGATATAGCATCTGGCATCTTAAAAGCTTGAAGATAAACAAACATGCATCTAGCTGGAGAGTCCAATTTCTCACTTTCAAAGCAATTAGAAATAGTCTTCAGCTGATTTTATATAAGGTAAACCATGAATGCAGGCAGTCCTCAGGTTATGAATAAAAACTTTCCTAAATGTTTGTTACGTCCCATTTTTGGTTAAGTCTGAATAAGTTCGTATTTTTATTATGTAGCCTTATATTTTGTGTAGGAAAAATGTAGTACAGTGGGTTCACCATGGGACTACTAACCTTAAAAGCCATCCATTCTAACTCCCTAGCCCCTCTACAGGAGAAAGACAAACTGTCTATCTCTGCATAAAGGTCGATAACTTTGGGAACCATCTGGGGCAACTCTGCTCTTGTCTTCAGGGTTGTTATAATTGAATCACCTCAGTAGAAGCTGATTTGTTTGTTTATTTATTTATTTATGGGGGGACATCACTGTCCCCTGGTGGGAGTAGGAGGCCCAGTCTTGCTCCTGGAGAGCTGCTGCTGGATTTGAACCGCCAACCTAGTGGGCCGTAGTCCTGCACTCAACCCTTACGTCACCGGAGCTAGGCCCAGAAGCTGATTTTTCTAGTGCATGAAAGAAACCCTGGTTGCACAGATGTTAATTCCAAAAGGTTGACAGTTTGAAGCTACCCACTGCTCCGTGGAAGAGCAATGTGACAATCAGCATCCATAAATATGAATAACCTTGGACATCCTATTCTGCTAGGTCCTCTACAGCTGCTAAGAGTTGGAATCAATTTGACAGGGTGAGGTTCTCTTTTTGCTCGTTTCTTTAGTGAAAGAAGAAACGAAAAGCCTTGAATGATTTAGCAGCGGTCAGTGGGACTAGTGAAGGTGTCTGCGATGAAGCTGCAAGTAGGGGATGGTTGGACTGTCTCGATATGAGGATAGATTGTTGCTAATCCTAATGTCGGGGTGGCCGTCGGAGTGTTATCACAGCTACAGACCAGGCTGTCTGCTCCTAGTAAGATGTGAAGTCTTGGAAACCCTCTGTCGATTTATTCTGTGTTGGAATGGACTCAATGGCAGTGAATCCAGTTTGGGTGGATATACGGGGATACGTGATGAGGATTCAGGAGTCAAGGCAAGCTGTAAAGATAGCCAACCCTCATTTTCAGGGCTCACAGAGAGTCTATTCAGAGAAGGCAGTGACTGTTTCCTTGACAATTGCATTTTACTTTCCTGTAATGGGAAGCGATACTGAGGCGCTCTCCATTGTGATGCTTTGTGTAGACCTTTGCTCCAGGGCCTCTGTGGTTGCAGGTCTCAGTGTGCTGGCCTCTGGCAGGAGACAGCATTTTCTGAAGGCCATGTCTTAAAGTGATGATGGGATGTAGGACCAGTGTTTCTATGACGCCTAAGTACCCTCTCTCCCTGGGAGGGGCAGCAAAGCCAATGGAAAAGCGCCTGGCTAGCTGCAAACCAGAGACCGGTGCTTTTGTTTCAGCTCATTTGTGTGTGACCATTGGTCACTAATTTCCAAGCCTCGATTGCTAGTTATGCCCCAGTCATATACTATAATAGCACGAATGTTCTATTTACTATGACTTATAGAATACAGCTAGCTTTAACTCAAGCAGTTACATGTGACCCTCGTTAATAGAAAGTCTTACATGCATTGTGCATTTGTTGTCATTGTTAAATGTTGTGGAGCTGGCTTTGACTTACAGCATTCTTGTAGGTAACAACAAGCTATAGCCTGGCATGGTGCTGCCCTCATGATCCTTCATATGCTGAGTCCATGGTGGTGGTTATTGCGTCAATCTCACTAAAGATTTCTCTCATTTTTGGTGACCCTCTACCAAATATTATGTGCTTTTTTATCAGTCTCTCCCAATGATGTGTACAAATTAAACTTGTTGAAGTCTCTTGAGCCTTGTTTTTAGCAAGCATTTTGGTTGCATTCCCTTTACGATGGAGCTGCTCCTTTTTTGGCAGCCCATAGGACAGTCAACATTCTTTCCCCACATGACAGTTTGAATGCATTTATTCCTCTTGTAGCTTTCTTTTCAGTTGTCCAGCTTTTATGTGCATGTGTGGCGGATAAAAAGACCGTGGCTTGGGTCCAGTACACCAGAGTGTCAAAGTTACAATTTTTTTTAAGAATCTTTAAAAAAGGTTTATAAAGAGATTTTTAAAAAGCATTAGACTGCTATTAAAACCCAGTTGATATTGAATGCAGTAATCTAATCCATACATTGAAAGACTTTTTCTTTAAAGGCCAGAAAGGAAGTACGATAGCAGGCATCCTCAACCTGTGGGTTGCTACCTCTTTGAAAGTCAAATGACCCTTTCCCAGGGGTTGCCTAAGGCTATATGAAAACACACATTTCCGATGGTCTTAAGAACTGAGACACCACTTCTCTATCCATCCCTAGGTGTGTCTACCCACATGCAGATATGCCCACACATGAGTACTTGGCGTGAGGACTGTTACGCATGCTACATGACCCTTCGAGACAAAATTTCATTTATTTGTATCTAGAAATAAATATTTCACAATGTATAATTACATATTGTTTTGTGATTAATCAATATGCTTCGAGTATGTTCAATTTGTAACAATAAAAACAGTTCCTCTATTTGCATTCTGATTCATTAGAGTATCAAAATTACAGTTATGAAGTAGCAATGAAAATAATTTATGGTTGAGGGTCACCATAAGGTGAGTAACTATATTAAAGAGTCACAGCAAGGTTGAGAACCACTGTAATACAGAATTTATATAAGGGGCACTGCAAAAAACTGAAAGTGTGCTTGGCAGAATGGGGCTTTAGTAGTATATATTTTTCTTGCTAGGCAAGCACTGGGCAAATTGGTCTGGGTTAGTGAACCAAATGGCATCATGTAGAAAGGTTCTTTAGTCACAGTGAATTTTTTTTGGCAAAAGCAGTTTCATTCCTACTTCATTCATTGGTGATGGCCAATTAAAGAGAAGAGCATGCAGCTGGGAAATATTGTTTTCTACTCAAGAAAAATGCCATAGAAAAGGTTGTGGTGTCGAGTACAGTTTATAAGGTCAGCACTGTGGAGAAAACTCAAGTATACAAGTAGTTTTCTTATTTCAAAAAAGGTGAAGTGATGATTGATGGCAGACATCATTCTGTATATTTGTCAACTTCCCAAGTGGATGAAAAAGTTGACTGTTACTGCATTTGGAGTTCGTTCCATCAGGTCAGACTGTAAATAAACCTTTGTATTTAGAGGTTCTGAAAAGATAGTGTTAACAATTTGTGACACAAAGGCCTGATTTGAGGCAGGTGGGGGAGTGGTTTTGTCACCACAACAATGCACCTGCTCACACAGCCATCTCAGTGCACTGCCTTTTGGCCAAAAAACAGCATGTCTCTCCTGCCCCATGCACCTTACTCACCTGACCTCACTTTGTGACTTCTTTTTGTTTCCACTAATGCAAAGGGTTCATGAAAGGACAGCACTTTGTTGGCATAGTAGAGGTAAAGGAGAAAACAAAACATGAAGGTACTGTCAGCCACTCAAAGAGATAAGTTTGAAAAATGATTCCAGGAATGGAATCACAGATTTGACAAATGCATTAAGTGTAATGGAGACTACTTTGAAGGTGATAAGATTGTTTTGTAAAAAAAAAAAATAAGATACATAGCTTTGAAAAAAATTCATTTTTTGAGTATCCCCTCATATGATATACAGTCAAACCTGAAACTATGCCACAGACAAAATACTACTACATGAATATGATTTCATTCTGATAAAACTATATATATATATATATATATATATATATATATATATATAACATGTTGTAAGAAGTTGGGTTCATGGGAAATCTTTTGTGACCCCTGAACTAACTAGCCTAGGTAAAAAGGAATGAAATGAAACCATTTTATGGAAGAAGAAGAAGAAGAAGAAGACCTTCAATTTTTGGAAGAGTGATATTCACTTGCATAAATAAAAGCAGGAGATAGGTAGCTAGTTGATTTTACCTTGTTTAGTGCTTTTCATATGAGCACAATGGATAGAGAGCCACAGTGGCAGAGTGGGGACATATTTGGCGGCTAACCTCAAGGCTAGATGTTTAAATCCATCAGCTGATTCTCAGGAGAAAGATGGAACTTTTGACTCCTGTTAAGATTTAGTTTCAGAAACCCACAGGGACAGTTGTACTCTGCCCTGTAGGGCCACAATGAGGGGAATCTGCTGGATGGTAGTGAGGGAGTGAATGAGGGTGAATAAGGTGAAGAGAATTGATTATATTGTGAAGGGGGTGATGATGTGGGCTTTCAACTTGCTAGATGGAGCCCTCGTGGCAGAGAAGATAAGTAAGCACTTGGTTCCTAAACCAAAGGTCAGTGCCTGGAATCCACCATTTCTCTTTGAGGGGGAAATGTGAGTCTGCTTGTATAAAGATTTAAAGTATTGGGAACCACATGAGGTAATTATACTTTGTCCTATCGTGTTGTGTTGCTATTTCAGAAAAAATTACCATAGATAGGTTTGTTTGGGTAGAAACTAGTAAACAAAAATGTGAAAGGGAAGGGGAGTGGGGCTGGTGAACATTGTTGGATTCAGTGGGTTTTCTGAAGTTAATAAATGATAATATGTGATATGATAATATAATAAATGTGTATGATAATGGTAGTTAGGAAATAGAACTTGCCGATTTTGGGAAGCAGTTCAGCGCATATCCTGGTGCTGAGAGTTGAAGTGAGATAGAAAATACTGACTGGAGGTTACTGAAGTGTAGGTGGTCAAATAACTAAGAGGCCAAGCAGTTGAAATGGCTCATGCATGTCGACATTTAAGTCTTCAAGCACGGTGAGATATAGATTTGGAGAGAAACAGAAAACCAGCCACTAAATTAATGGCAACTCCTGGGAGACCTAGAGAGAGAATTATTTCCAACATTAGGAATTTAAAGTGTGTTGGAGTTTTTGAAGGACAAATTAAAAATATATTAGCAGGACATCTACTATAGCAAACACTGGCAAAATGTATACCGATCTTACACCATTGTTGATGGTGACATAAGTTGCTTTTTTCTGTCTCCTTTGCAAGTAAGTATGGCTGTGGATGGCAGGTGTTGTCAATAGACTAGGAGTGGGAATGATACTCAGCCCACCTATGTCTATATCATAGATATATAAAATAAAACAGAAAAATAATAACCCCCAAAACAACATTGCAAATGAAAATTTTCACTCATATCTGCTGAAAAGATACAGAGAATCCTGAAGATTCCTGAGGAGGACTGTACCACTAGATGGAAGGATCTTAGGTTTGAGGACCTCTGCTGCTCTTGATTTTCACTTTGAACTTTATTTGAGCAAGAATGAAATGTCTGTTATGATAGCTCACTAATATTACTCTAACACACCTACCTTAACCCTAGGATCTAAAGTATGAGGAGTAAAAGAGAAATGGGATCTTCTAAGGTCCAGAGGATTGAAGAGCTAAAGGTAAAAGTACATGCACTCTGAAAAATTCTCAAGATGAACTCTAATTGATGTGTCGAATAAGTAATCTCTAGAATTCAGGGCATATGAAGACATGCTCTCTTGAAGTGACCAGGGCCTACTAGGAGTTCTGTGTGAGGAGAGCTGTTGGTACTGCTATATATGGCTTAGCAGGGCATCAAACCCATTTTTCATTATGAACTCTGTAAATATTGATGTGCTCAAGAAGGCTAAAATAATTTTTACATGCTCATGAGTGTTAGAAAGCTAAGTGACTTAAAGATAAAGGAAAGGGAAGAGAAAGATGACAGAAGAAAGACAAGGCAAGAGAGGGTAAATGTAAAAAAATTATTTAAGAAATATATGCCACCTTCATTTCATGCATAAACAATTCTCTTGTTTAGGCTAGGAAATTTGGAAGACACTTACTTGCCAACTGACTAATAGTGATCCATATTAGCACTCCTTTCAAAGAAAGGTAATCCCACAGGATGTTCAAATTATAGGATACCATCATTAATATCATGTGCAAGTAAGTTTTTGCTGAAGGTCATCCAGCAATACATTGACAAAAAACTGCTAGAGAGTAGGTTGATTCAGAAGAGGATATAGAACAAAAGATAGCATTGCTGATGTCTGATGGATCTGATAAACTCAAAGCATGGTAAGAAGATATCCCTTATTTTTATCGACTATACTAACACATCAAACTGTGTGGATCACAAGAAGCTAAGGGTAGCCTTGAGAAGACAAGCATTGTGCACATGTGGAGCCTGTAAGTGAGTAAAGAGGTAGTTGGTGAAAACACAGAGGGCATACTGCACTGCTTTAACTTGAGAAATGTGTGCATCAGGTTGCATCATCTCAACATTCTTAATTTAATCTGTATGCTGAGCAAATAATTAAAGAACATAGACCATATGAAGAATGCCACAACAGGATTGAAGGAAGGCATATTAGCAACATGCAATCTGCTGGTGACACCCGTGCTATTGAGAGTGAGGAGGACTTGACATACTTGCTAATAAAGATCAAAGCTTTCATCTTTCAGTATGGATTATGTACAGAAGACCAAAACTCTGGATCACTAGGTAACATCATGGTAGATAAAGAAAAGGTCGAAGTTGTTAAGGATTTCATCTTGTTGGGATCCACGATCAGTGCTCACAGGAGCAGCAGTCAGGGATCAAAGAATGCATTGCATTGGGTAAGGACATTGCAGAAGATCTCTTCAAAATGTTGACAAGCCAGGATGTTAGTTGAAGAAGCAATGTGTCCTAAACCAAGCGGTGGTATTTCCAATAGCTTTATATGCATGTGAAAGTTGGAAATTGAATAAGGAAGACTGAAGAAGGGCTGATATATTTAAATTATGATGTTAGCAAAGGATATTGAGTGTTCCATTGACTTCTAAAGACCAACCCAATCTATCTTGGAAGAAGTATAAACAGAATACTTTTTAGAGGTAAGAGCAGCAAGACTTTGTCTCACAGACTTTGGACATGTCATGCTGACTAATATAGCAGGGCAGGTCTTCCTTTGATGAGTTGAGTCGACAAGGTGGCTGTAGGAAGGGGCTCAGATATAAGAATGGTCACCAGGAAGAATAGCTGAGAGGAAGGCACAGAACCAGATAGTGTTTCTCACCTTGGCCATATAGTCACTAAGAGTTGGACCTGACACATTAGCACTCCAAAATAACATGGTGACCCAATATATGTCCTAGTACAATTGTTTTTCATAGGATTTTCAATGACTGATGTTTTAGAAACAGATCACCAGGGCTTTCTTCCTAAGTACCTCTCAATGGACTGAAATGGTCAGTCTTTTGGCTAGCAGCTGGATGCATTGATGGTTGGTACTATGCAAGAATATCAAACAAAATAGTAAAAACTGTTAGTCACTTAATAGATCATAGTGTGTTGGGATGGATCTGGAAGGACTTTGGGGGTGATAAATATCTTCATTATCTTGATTGTGGCGATGGATTCATGGTTTCTGCATCAATGAAAAACCATCACACTGTGCATAGGAGGTATGTGTATTTTATGGTGTCAGTTGAACCTCAATAAAGCTGTAAAAATAAAAGATACCAACTCCCTTCATTCTTTGAAATTGCAAAAGAACATTTGTTCTCATGAGAAGTTTATCCCTCCTGCCGACTGTTTCTCCAGCCTCTGGGCCCCACAAGTATGATAGATAGGCAGATGAGAAGTGAGACAAAAGACTCTGGTAGGTTTTTTATCTAGGCTCCCCCATTGCTCCACTCTGTTTTCTTTCTCAGTCCCTTCTCTTCCCTCTTCTTTGCTTTTTCTACCCTGTCCCCCCAAGTCACTAAAATGTGAAAGGCTACACCTGTTCCTTCAAGAGCAATTTTGCAGAGCAATTAAGCATTCCTCACCTTCGCTCCCCAGCAAGTTGGAGACCTGTGTGATCACGGCATAATGGATGGTACCCAGTGCCCTGGTCCAGGTGTGCGGAGACTGGATACAGATCTGCCCAGGAAGACACCATGTCCTGGTGCACACGGTGTGGTCAACACCTCCCTCCTGGGCCCCTTCAGAACCTGAGCAGCTGCTACCTTCTAGGTGACTGACAAGTCCTGCCACCGTTCACCTGCTTCAGCCAGCTGACAAATGGAGACGGCGTGTTGCAGCAGGAATAAATTGTTCGGTAGCCATTTCTGGCTCTAGGTTGTGAGAAAGGATGTACAAGAGTTGTGGCCTGACTGGATTTTTTGAGCCTGGAGAGAAAAAAACATTTTAAAATAAATACCTATGCTCCTTTTCGAAAGCTTGAATGGATCATAAACCTTTTCCTGAGAAATGGTTTTTGTTTCTGGGTATGGATGTAACCACTAAACAGCGCATCCAAATCCTTTGCATTTGCAGAGTATAATTTAGTTTCTCTCGTTTAGTGACTTAGGAAAAAAATTAAAAATTGTACTAGGGATCTTCAACTAGTTCGTGGAAAAATGGAATGAAAATTTAATGGAATTTTTCAATGAACATTTTGAAACCATTTTATATATTTATAATATAGTGCAAGCATAGCATCACCAATCATTCACAAGCAGTGTGCTTATTAGGTCAGTCTGACAACTCTTGCCACTTCTTTGAAAGAATTGCTGATGAGAAGGACATTGTTAATATTTTGGACATAGAGTCTGCATCTGACCTTTGAGATTGCTGTGTTCTCCTCTGAGTGGCTTGTCCGAACATTATTCTATCTGAGACCTTAATTTGTTCACTAATGAATACCTCTATAAGAGGAAAAATTATATAGACTAACTTTGTCTTGTATCCTTCCAGCTTAATTGTACAACTATATTGTTACAAATTGACTGAAACAGCTTATTTCAGTTCCCCCCCCCTCCATAACCAGCTCTGCATAGATGAACAGAAATAGCTCCCTTCATGTCAGAAACTTTAATTAAACCATTCTGAAAATAAGCATGTGGAAGTACTGGCAGGACCTTAATTTAATCACATTTCCTGCTCCACTGTTTCTCTTGCTTCCTGGAAGGGTTGGAGGTTAGGTATCACTATGCCCTAGCAGTTGGAGGTATGTACAGAGAGTTGAAACAAAGTGACCTTCATTTTTTGTTGACACCTGAAAAAAAAGTTCAAATCAAGGATCCAAGAAGTCTTATGTCTGATAAAATAGGTACTCATGTGAATGGGTCCTGTGAAATTAATTGATTTCTATTTACATACAAATCTTATAAAACCTTATATTTAAAATTTTATTAGATAATAGCTATACAGGGTTCACATATATTCTAGGTATTGCTAAAAGCACTTGCACATATTTCACTCATTGATATTTATAACAATCCTATGATGTAGACCTTCTCATTATTCCAGTTTCATATTATGAGGAGAGTTGAGTAATGTTCTTAAGACTATACAGCTGGGTTTGATCCCAGGAAGTCAGAATCCAGTATCTGGGTTTATCAATACTGTTTCTTTCATCAGAATGTTCATCAAAATCTTTATGTCAGAAGATTTTAAGTTTCCTGCTCTTTCTCTCCCATCTCCTCTCCTTTCCTTTCCCCTCCTCCACCCTTCTTTTCTCTCCTCCCCTTTCCTCTTCCCACACTCTCCCTCATCATCCTATTCTCTTTCTTCCCTCCCCTTCCTCTCCTCCCCCCATCTTCCCTTTCCTTCTGTTGTCCTGCTTCTTGAGTGTTCACAAACTCTTAAGTGCCTATGCACTTTATGGTTTTATGTTTAACAACAGATTAGTTCTTTGGAAAGGATGTGATTGGGCCCTTTCACAAGTCACAGTCTCTAGGTGGACAAAGATAACACTTTCAGCTTTTAAACGAAAGGTCGGAGGTTCAGGTCTACTCAAATGTGCCTTGGAAGAAAGGCACAACAATATAGTTCCGAGAAATTAGCCGGGTAAGAGCCAATGAAACAATGTCCACTCTGACATACATTGGTCACGCGAGGTAGACTTGATTCCAAGGCAAATCCCCCCCTTGCCCAATCCCCCTTGCGAGTTTTTTCTTTTTGATAAGCTCTTGGAGAAAAGGGATGGAACTGAAATAGATAGAAAATTAGATTAAAGCTATATTAAAATAATTTGCTTCCATTATCTCAGTTTTTCTTGGCAATCACTGAATCATTCTGCACCTCAAATACACACACAGCATTATATAGAGAGATTACACATTGACTTCCACATATACATTAGGTATTAGACTCCATGTTGTTATATAAGATTTTACATTTAAAAAAAAGATTTTACATTTTTTATTTGAAGGTAAAGCATGATTCCAAGGTGATAGGATCAATACTTCCATTAGGAAAACAATCAATATTAAAGACTTGCAATACAATGTTGAGAATCAAGTGCATTGAAAAGCAAGAGAAAAAATGTTTTTCAATAAAACAGAATTTAATCATCTGTAAATTTCCCCACTGGCACGTTAACATTTGTTCCTAGAGTGGCTTTGAAGAAAAACGTTCTTTTTTAGATCCACCTTTACAAAGTTGAAATATTCAAATGCTTTACCAAGTTGTAGGGCTCCTATAATGTTTTTGTTCGTTGTACAAATGTAGAGTGGATTCAAGTCAAAGCACTGTGACTCCTCCAGCTCTCTTTTTAAAAAAAATCTCATGATTTTTTTTTTCTGGAAAAAAGCAGCCTTTGTTGGTTGTAAGCTGTTTGGATGCTCGGCTGAAAGGCTGGACTGTTGACTGTTCATTTCCTTTCTGACCATCTGTGGTTACTTCACAAAGCTTCATTGGAGCGACTTCCTTAATAATCTTTAAGACAAATTTTTGTAAGAGGTATTGGCTATTAAAAGCTCTACCTTTAAGTAGCCGTTGATTGATATGTCTTTTTAAAATGTTTAGAGAGGTTTGAAAGCCGTGAATTAATTTTGCTCACATTAATTTTACTTAGAATAAAAATATGAAGTGGAAGTACAGTAAGCTCATGGACTGCAGTGGAGTTTAGCACCATTCGTTTGGAATTCTTTGGTAGAAAGCATGTGCTGGTCAGCTAGGTCACAACATAGATGCACATTGCTTCTCAGGACTCCCAGACACAAACAAAGCCCCCAGCCTTCTCTGCATTTCTCAGAGTTATAGATTTCTAGAGCAGCATCTCTTGGCCTCCTATAGTTTTTGCCCAATTTTTCAACCTCCATTTGGTATGGCTTGAGGTACACATGTGATACTAGGTCCCAATGTGGTAAGGAATTCTCCGTTATTTGCATTAAATTTGGTCTTTCAAGACTCCTGTAGGTCTGTCCCTCAACTGTCTTTACTATTGAGCATTTTAGGTAGCTACCCCTTGAATTTCTATAACTCAAAGCACATATTTCAATGGAAACACTGTGACAGTTTTTAGAAAATGGAACAATGGCCATATTTGTTGGGCATTCTTAGTGCCAACCTTTTAATTGCCTGGTGATGTCCGTTACCGTCAGTCATCAGGCCTGCCCCTGACCCTCCTTCCCAGCCGAACTCCCCTGAACTAAATTCATGAGAGACAGAGCAGGGTATCTCCCTAATCCATCTTTCTTTCTTTCTTCTTTCTTGTGTGTTGGGGTCAAATTCATCATTACCTGGCCTCTGCTGAGGGTGTTAATTATTTTGACTAATATTCCTGCATAGAGGGTGCTGATTCCAGCATCACTGGTTTTTGACTGTTAACTTGACAGCAGTGGAAAGGAACCAAAATATTATGAAGACTAGACCACAGTGAAAGTTATGTATCTCAGAAATATTCTAATAAGTAATGTGAGGATCATGTCAAATTTAATGGCAGTGTTCCGAAAAGAGAACTGAATCACGAGATTTTTGCTTAAAAGAGACTAGGCTGCCAGAAACAGACTGTTCTCAATTGTCAGGTCTGTTTTTATTCTCTTACTCCATGAAAGTAGTGAAGAGTACGTTCTGAATACAGAATTTGATGAGGCATTAGCAGTATATATATAATATATATAAAATATATTATAAATATATATAATATATATAATATATACATTAGACTGGCTCTTATTGAATTGTCTAGGTCACTGGTGATTCAGTCAGATTTCATGTTTGTCACAAAATGCAACATCAAACTCACAACAGGTGAACAGTTTTCAGAGCTTGATATACTTTAGTTACAGGACTACATATGGTGATGATACTTTCACTTAGGAAAGACTGAATATATTATAAATCACTCATATTTGTACCTTTAGCATTTGGCAGCCTCCTTTTGTCTTATAAAATGTTTTGACAAAGAAATTGCTGGTTGTTGGTTAACTTACTAGTTATTAGGAAGTATCTCAGAATGGCCAAGTCAAGTAATCAAGTAATACCAAGGGACACATATAGGACAGCTACTATTGCAGACATTTTCCATTCTTTCATTTGCTCTTTCCAAAGCAACATGAAATGGTACTGCTCAATTTCGGGTTAAAGTTCAGAGGAGCTAAGTGACTAGCTAGTCTAAGTCCTTTAAATCAGCAAACTTCTCAGAACACCTTCCCCGGGGAGGTCTTTATGGACTTAGTGTTGGAGGGACAAATAAATCACAGGAAATGATTTAGGAAAGTTCTGTTTTAACTCTGAATACATTTGTCACCATTTTGAGGTTGCTCGTTGTGCCAAAAATATGCAATCAATAAAAAGATACCAGAGAGGTGGAGACGAAATGCTCTACGGGTTTGTACAGCAAAAACGAGTATCACTTCAATAAGTAGCGAGTAGAGGAGAAACTGGCATTCTTGGTAAGCAGCAGCACTGAAAGATGGCAGGTCACAGATCTGGTAATGGGAGGTATGATGTACAGTGAGGTCTATTTTTCCTAGGATCATATTCAAGGGCAAAAGGAGGAAAGTCAATCTATTCTGGAGCTATGGCAGAAAAAAAGCTAGTAGAGGCTATTCACATGGTGTATTTCATCTTTCAATTCTGATAGGAAAAGTGGTGAAAAACCACATTGACAGCTTTGAATGAAATGTTAGCTGAACCAAGGCTACAGGCTTTCAATTCCTTTTGTTATTTACATTCACAACATCACAGAGTTTCTTCAAGGAATCAGCGTGTAGGTGATAGTAGTCTCGCGTTAAGGTGTGAAAATACACAAACACATATTCCTTCACAGTGATGTGATCCATTACACGGATAAAACGCAGTCACACCTTATCAATATCTACTAATGTTACAAGGTGTTTCTTCTAAGTAGCACCATCACTGTGCAACCACCATGACCAACACTTGTTTAGTGTAAGGCTTCTGGAGAAGCAAAATCAGACAAACCCTCGAGTCTTACTTGACATAACCTGCGATTATAATGTCTTTGATGATGCTTCTGTAGGGCTGCCAATGATGGCCATCAATATCTCCTTCCACTCGCGTGAACATATGAGAGGTAATGGAAGAGAAATCAGCTCCACAGCCTCCATGCTCCTCTTCTTGGTCATCTGGAGCACCTAGCCTTACACTGACATTCAGGGCACCTAGCACCCCTTTTGAATTTTCAATATCCTCAATGACCAGCTCTCTCTCCACAATGAGCTTTACTAGGTGGTTGGCCCCTTCAAGTTTATAGACAGCAAATACCACTTTTTCAATGGTTTCTCCACAAGTATCTAGAGATCCCCTTACAATGCAAGTGCAGTATGTATTTCCTCCTCTGAAAGGTAGACTCATATTGCAGAGTTTGTGACACAAGATCCAAGAGAAGACTGACTATTCTTTTGCCAACTGTAGCAGTGGTGGAGGGAACTCTCAGTTGCTGTGCAGTAGTGGCTTTTGTTCTTAGGTCCCACTGTGGGAATGACCAACTAGATGAAATCCTTCAGTCAACTTTGTCTCACACCCTTTAAGTTTCTGGCCCTACAAACATGATGATACTTTCTGACCCAGGGTTCTTATCTGGGGGACTCTCATGCTGACGTTCACAATCACTGTACAGTTTAGGATTGTCCTGTCTCCTTTCCAAATAATAATTTGGAATTTGATATCCTTATAAGGGAAAATGATTTAATAAATCCTTCCTGTAATGTTTCAGCTTCCACATCAGAAGTATTTAATGCATCTTCCCAGGAGTTCTCGTTAATGTGGTAGTGTATCCACATCCACAAATTGGGAAGCTCTGTCCAAGGGTCCCATGGAATGGGAATATCAACTATTATCTGTTCCCAAATTTCTCAACCATTCAATATTCACTGAATACTGTAGCTGCCTTTCCCCCACAGCACTTCAGATAAGAAAATGCCCACAGATAGCCAAGAGAGAAGGGCCAGGTTCTTGTTTTATCTCAAAGCACCTTCCGCACTTAGGCTCTCTGTCTTCATGTCATGCCTTTGTCCTGTCCAGTGTATCTCTGGCCTCTCGATCCAACATTTGAAACAACTCCAGGAGTTTTTAACTTCATTTTCCTCTTTACATGCCGGAAACAATGTGAAACTATATGAATTACATGACTATAGATTTGGAGGAGATTGAGCCCACTATTGTATGTTTGTGGTATAAAGTATATAATTCTTAATTCTTATTACTAGGATAAACTAAGAGGACATTTCTGATGAGATAATTATTCTCCTTTCTATTTTCTAATTGGGTTAGTACTGCAAGATGGTTAATGGACTTCTAAATATCAACACTTAAGTCAGCAAATAGTTATGAAGCCAAGAAGCTTATACTATTATATTTTAAAGGCTTCTTATGATGGCTCTAATACCAGTTACTTTCTTTGAAGTGTGTTAGGGAACAAAAGACCCCAGATTCAAAATTTTCTATACAGACACTTTTGTTAAGCCATTAACAGGACAAGGACATTACCATCTGGAGAAGGCAGACCATCAGCTTGTACTCCCGACAGAGAACAATGGGATCCATTGATTCACAATTAGGTGCTATATATATATGTGAGAAAGCAAAGGAAATCATGACAAGATGTATTGGTGGCAGGTCAATCCATATAGTAGCTGGCATTATTTCAAATGTGGGAAGATTTTAGAAGGGAAATGAACCAAATCATCAGTTAAAATAGGCTCTAGGATTGATTCTGGAACTCCGACTACCTGTCTTTATGATGGCTGGTCTATGACTCCTGATCGTGCAACCCTGAACCATAGCCATAGCCACAGACACAAGAGCAGGATACCTAACTCCAACTTAAATTAGATACCGTGTATCTGATCAGCTCCCTTTGATAAATGCCCAGGCAACTTTCCGAGTTAGTAATGTGAGCACTGTCTAGACTGCAGCTAATATCTTTCCAACCACTCTTTTCGAGGGTAAACTGCCCCTAGCCAGCCTTGCCCTGGACTTGCTGAATCAGCCATGCTATTGGTTAGTTAGCAATTGGTGTGAAAACAACATCACAAACTCAAATGAGGAACTTATACCAAGGCTCAAAATGTAACTAGAGCTTCTGCTGTAAACTGTAATCTTCCACAAACCATTTAGCAGTCAACGCTCTCATGTAGAGGAAAAGAAAACTTATGACACAGTAGTTGAAAAACAATGGAGCTGTTATTCAGAGGAGAGCCCCCTGTCTTTGAATCAATATGTTGGGGTCAAACGCTCTCTCTATGAATTTCTTCACTTATAAGTCAATCGCAGATGTACTATTGCTCACTAGGTAGACAGAGTAGTTCATTTAGGGTTCATTTTTTAACAGATTCTGATCCGACGTTTGATAGCATTGACTGCGTCTAAGTGGCTGCTTTTCTCATCCCCCTGGCTCTGACAGGAGCTCTCCAGCAGCTCTCATTTAGAGGTCAGCCACTGCAAGGTGATTCATTAGCTCTGCGATCATACAAATATGGCCAAAGCCACACTCCCTTGAAACAGATAATGACGGTGGCCAACATATTCTGCATGCACCACCCTAGCTTTTCTTTGAAAGAAATCTGCAGTTATCACAAAGCGATGCTCCTTCTACTCATCTGAGTTTCTTGTGACTTTCCTCTCTATAAACAGCTCTGTGAAATTCCACTTTTCCCCCTAGTAGCTTGGTGCTTACTTGTAGGCATTAGAAGCTGCTACATCAAACGAAAAATTACTTTAATAAGGCACGAAGAGGTGAGACAGCTTGCAGAATATGCCTGGGTTTTTTCACACACTGATGTTTACCAGATTTTGACTACCCATCAGTTTCCTCATTGGTGAAGGTACCATCCAACTGGTACTTTCTTGAATGAATTTCATAGCCGCTTGCAGTAGGATTTGTGAGCCCCCCAGTGTAAGACATACTGAGTCATGAATGTGGCAATGTAGAACAGTTAAACTGGGGCCGCTCATTCCTATTGTTCAAGGAACCACATGCAGCATCTGGGAATGGGGCTTGCCACTCCGACTGCGAGTTGCGCTCTGGGAGCCCCACCTGAGCAGTTCTACCCTGACCCATAGGGTTGCCATGGGTTCGTGTTGATGAGAAGGCAATGCGTTTTTGAATTTTAAAGGCTTCTATAAAGTGTGGTCTTCTTGGGTTTCCTCACTAACCCATCTGTATCAGATTGAGTCTTACAATGACTCTATGTAAGGTCTCTGAGACATTACATTTTAATGGGAGCAGTCAGCCTCCTCTTTCTCCTATGAGCAGGCTGACGAATTTGAACCACCAACCTTTCAGTTAGCGGTCCAGTGCTCCTCCCACAGCACCACTAGAGTACGTGTCATGTGCCTTCCCTTTTGTTTTCTCTAACCACAGACTCTTTCCTTATTGGACATAAAGTTTTTGAGCAGAGTTAGGATGAAGTCACCAGAATTTTAAGATCAAGTCTACAACAGAAGTGTGAGAGACCTTCCCCTTCTCAGCCAAGTTTTCCCACTACATTGCCACATGTGTTTGTGGCTGAGGTAAAGCACTGCCTCAGCAGAAAGCAATATGACATGAATATTGTAGAAGTGGCACTTGTCTGTTACCTATCTCCCATAAAAGGCAATGTAAGAGGCGTAAGCACTGAGGTTATGGATTCTTATTTCCACAAAAGCACATTGAGTTATAATCTGAACTTGCTACATAAAATAAAGCAGTAGATAGTGCATGTTCCCCACTTCTCTGAGGTCTGATGGCAGATTTTTTTGGGGGGGGGGCGTCACTGTCCTCTGGTGGAAGTGGGAGGCCCAACCTTGCTCCTGGAGAGTTGCTGCTGGATTTGAACTGCCAACCCTGTGGGCCTCAGTCCCGCACTCAACCACTACACCACCGGCTGATGGCAGATTTTAATAACTCTGTAGACTGACCATTGTTATATTCTTAGGTTATGGATCGTTAGCATTCATAAATTGAAGGCAATATCTATCCAAATGGAGTTATGCATTTTTTACAATAAAAATAAAATAAGTCAAAAGCTTTTACATCTGCATGTGCCAACGAGGCATTTCTGTTTTCCTGGAAAAAAAAAAGAAGAAAATAAGTAGAGTATGTCTTGCTTAGGATAATCCTTAATGGTTTAATGAGTCTTCATAAAATTTCAGATGCATTCCCAATTTACAGTTTTGTCCAGAACTACATATTTTAATTACTTTGGAGCATAGAGGAAGATTTTGCTAATCCTTAACTCTAACATGCATGAGTGATTTGAATACTTCAGTCTCTTGGTCAGTAACATGCATATTCTATATTGCAGTTACATTAACTATGCAATAGACCAAATGAAAACCTGTGAGAGTTGTTTTCAAAACATGGTCTCAACTGTAAGAGATGTATTGCTGTCAAGGCAAACAACTCCACAAACTCCTAACAAAACAAATAAATATTCATATATAAATCTCGTAGGATATAACCATCATTGGTAATGAGCTTTGGGATATATATCTTATTAAGTTTATTTTATTTCAAAAATGTGAAGCTTGAAATAAATTTCCTCTAAAAGAAAGATGCTGTCCACTGAGATATTTATCTTCTTAAACTTTATTTCCTCAATCCAAGCAAAGATTATTTCTTGGGAATTTTAACTCCCAGTTTAGGGTTCAGTGTCCTTTACTGGTGCCAACTTTTGTTTTTTCTTAATAGTTATATTTATAGTAGATGAAGGTAACAATGATCACAAATGACTCTTTAAAATTCACTTGCACAGTAATTCTCTATGATGCACGCACCCCTTTAGTAAAAGTGACTTGAGAGTTAGTTTCCTAATCCTGTGTGCTATGGTAGAAATTAATTTAGGAAGTTTTCTGAGGAAATGGTCTTAGTGGTCTTTTATCCTATTCCTAATTTCCTTATTTAGTTATGTTGGTAAGTTATTTTTTTAAAACCAATACTATTGTTTACCTTCACTTACTGCCATTGAGTTGACTCCAACGTCTATTAACCCTGTAAAACAGACTCCAGCTTCCCCTGTGGGTTTCGGCAACTGTAATTGTTTATGGGAGTAGAAATATTTCTAATGAAGAGGGAAATATTTAAACTGCTGAATTTGCACTTAGCAGCCCAACTATGAAACTAGGGCTCATCATTTCACCTCATCTTTTGCCAAGTGATGTTGGTAATGCAAAAATAGAAAAACTTAGAACAGTGTGGCAAATAATGAGGATGGATGAATGACGTATTGACTTTAGAGTTCTGGTGTTGCAGTAGTTTAAGCATTGGGTGCGAACCAAAGGCCAGTAGGTCAAAGTTAATAACCAATCTGGGAGAGAACGATATGGAATTCAGATCCCTACTATATTGACAAGCTTGGAAAATCACAGGGGTATTTCTGCTCTGTTCTATCAGATTTTATGCGACATTGTTAACTCAATACCAGTGGGTATTATTTAATATGGTGTCAATATCGGTTCCTTCATGTACCGTACTGATATTAGAAACCAGACCAGACGCACTGCCATAGAGGCGATGTGGACTCAGACTGCCCGAACCAGGTCAGAGAGAACTGCCTCTGTGGGTCTAACACTGTATGGAAAGATAAAGCCCTGTCTTTCCCTCTCTGAGCTGCTGGTGGTTTGAAACCGCTGGCTTTATGGATGAGAGCCACCACACATTCCTTCTGTCTCCTGGGCTCCCCCTCCTGGCATGAGACGCTAATAATAGGAGAAACTGGGTGGAAACTCTGCACTAACTTCCCAATGGTTTTGTCAACCTAAAACTTCTAAAATATGAAGATTATTAAAGTGAATAAATACATTTCATTAGCTGTGGGGAAAGAAGCCAAAGAAGAATAGGATAAAATACTGAAAAAATAGAAAAGAATAGAAGGAAAAGGAAGCTAACCTTTTCTGAGTGTTTCTTTTGTTCCAGAGTCAAATACATGAGAGGCCTTCAAAGTTTGTGAGATAATGGAACATTTCCACAAACTTTATTTTATATTTATTTAATGATCACAATAGCCTCAATTCAGTAGATATTACTATTATGTCAATTTTAGAGGCTAAAGAGATGCTTACACAATGAAATAATTTCACAAAAGACAAATAGTTCATATCAGGTAGATGTTGGGATTTGAATCCATTTCCGCTTGGTTTCTAAAGTGTCTCTACTACATACAAGTCTAGTTTCTTCTATTAAAAATGTGTTTTAGACTTTGAAAGGAAATTTTAAAATAATGGTTAAATGTCGTTGAGTTGATTCTTAGTTATAGCTGCCCTATCAAACACTGCTCAGTCTTACCTGCCCTCCCAGTTGTTTCTGTTTGAATCCACTGTCGCACCAATGTTGCCAGCTTCTCTTTCAGAAGGGCTTCCTCGTTTTCTATTTTACTGAGCACCACGTCCTTCTCCAGGGATTAATCTGACTGAAAATATGTCATCCTTCTAGCAGTCCAGGTTCAACCAATATTCCTCACCTATACCATAATACAAAGGCACAATTCCTCTTTGCTTTTCTGAACTTTGTCTGGCTTTCACATGGAGCTGAGGTGGGTCAGGTGCACTTCAAATGGAGAACTTTCCTTCTGAACACTTTAAAGAGGTCTTTTACAGCTCATTAGTTTTAACATACTATTTTTTTTCCGAATGCTCTCATTTTTCAAGTATCGAAAGTTCTAACTTTGCTTGACATTTTGCTAATTGATGTAACTTTTATTATTTATTTTTCATTCTGCTAGCCTTATAACCCTCATGAAGGAGACAGACTTTGTTTTGTAATTATTGAACATTTTTATATAATCAATTGCTGCTGAACCTAGTTTGAGAGACAGGTAGAGCTAGTGGAAATTGCTTGTCTTCTTTTGACCCTGGGGAAGCTGGGATCCTCACTCAATCCCTTTCTTATTCAAAGAACTAAGGAATGAATTTGCAGATTTTGAGACCCTCAGGGGCAGATTTACCTTATGGGGTTGCTATAGGTGAGTATTGAATTGATGGCCCTGTAAGTGAATCTGTAGAGGGACGGTTAATTGATAATGTTCTCTAACACCAAATGTCAATATCTGAAGTCTGTGAGGAAATAAAAATATCTATATATTTCTCTATATCACAGATGTATGAATGGATTTTGAGTTTGCAATTAATTCTAACCCAATTCTAAGAACAATTAATTCTTATGAAATTATATTGATTGATGCTCCACCTCCCCAAGAGGTCACTGAAAATATGGTGCTATTGCAAAGCGTGGTGAGGAAACTAGATGCTGTCTGGCTGTCATAAAAATTAGCACCTGAATTCTTAAAGCTTTCTTTTCAAACATGCAGCTATCAAAGTGAGGGGTCAACTAAGCCTGCACGGATGCATAGCAGCATCTGAGATCACCCAACTGTAGAGAAGGGAATATTATCAGAACTTATTGTAAACACCTGATTTGTAAGAAGGTGATGGATGACAGGGGAAGTCCCAAATCCATTTGCAGAGTCCACATGTGGATGAAACCTCTGGGGAATTCCGTCTAATAATCCTTGAAGAATGTGAATAGCTCTGCTGTCAGACACAGAACATTATGAAGTCAATTATGGCAGATATCGTCAAAATATCACATCTTATCATTTTATCCTCCTTTGAGCCATTTTATAGCTTTTTCAGTTTTAACACCCTGAAGGGGAAATGCGCATATATTAAACTCCTGGTGCATCACCTCTGGTCATGGATCAAGGATGTGAGTAGCCTTGCTAGCATTCGAAGTGCATTACAACGTCTGTTGTTGTAGTAGATACCGTTAAGCTCCATTAGCACACTATCATTTGTTCTACTTTTTAATATTTTCTTCTCAATTGAGGTTTTTTTAATCTATTTTACTTTGTTATTCTTGTTAGTTTATGTGTGTTTGGTTCTTAATCTTTTTCTGTAAATTAAATTCAGGTTAGGTATACTTATTGAGACAGTAACTGGGTTAATTGTTTTTGTGTAACATGACAGGGAGGTTGTGGGGAAAAGAGGAACTAAAAACAATGAGTAAAAAATGAAGACAATGTTTTGAAACTGACTGGGGTGATGATTGTACAACTCTGTTTATTTGATTGCATTATGAGTTGTATGATATATGAATGATTTGCAGTAAAACTGTTGAAAGGAATAAAGAAGTTGTTGGTCCACAGAGAGAAGCAAGGAGTTTATGCTGTGTGTAGGAGAGACACCAATATTCTCACTACCCATGGTGCATGCAAACCTTACAATCTAGTACCACGACTGCATTTCTATTATGTTAAGTAAGAAAAATTCTCTTTGATTAATGCTTGTCTTTACATAAATATCTTATCTTTTACAAATATACCCCTTGTCTTGTCTATGTTCCCCTTATCTATTCTTCTTTTTTTTCCATATACTTAGAATCTTGCTTTGCATAGACATACTGGGCTACATATGATTATGCTTAGCATTTACTTCCATCTTTTTATTTGCCAAAACAGATAGGAAAGAATAGAAGGCTAGATACTGTTCACTAGGCTCCTTTCTAGTTTGGATAAGTGAATGTGACTTAAGTTCAGCAATGAACTGCTAACTGTAAGATCAGCAGTTCAAACCCACCAATTGCTCCAGAAGAGAAAGATGAGGCCGTCTAATCCCATAAAATTTTAACATCTCAGAAATCCAAAGGAACAGCCCTCCTCTATACCATCAGATTGCTATGAATCAGAACCGACTAACTATCAGTGGGTTTGTTTTCTTTTTTGAGGGAATCTGCACATGCTATGAGATGTTTAAAAGGAGGTAGACAATGTCTTTTTACAGAGGCACCAGGTGACAAACTGAAAAGCTAAGGATAAGGGTATTTTCATGAAACAACTTGTAGGTGTGGAACAGCAGCAGCAGTTTAATAAACTTTAATTCACAAGGGGGTGTGTGTGACTTTGAAGCAAAAACAAATCCAGTCAGTGATCACTGTCTGATGTTTACTTCTCTAACACTATCTATTTGAAAAGAAAACATAATTTATTTTAGTGGTGGTAGAACAATTTGGAGAGGGTTCTCAATAATGGTTTTGCAACACTAGAAGTATAATCAATGGTGCTAAATTATACATGTAGATGTTGTTGAATTGGAGAATGTTTTGTTGCATATATTTTTGCCAAAGTGGGGAAGACATATAAATAATGAGTACAGTAAAAAATAAAATGTTTCAAAGTTGATTGTGGTAAAGATTGTACAATTCTTCTTGATATGATTCAACTATTGGATATGTTGAATGTTGAACTATTGGAGATATGAATGGAAAGCTAATAAAGCTGTTTAAAAAGTTCCTTATGACTGAAATGCTTAAGTGGTTAATGCTTCTTGAATTGAACACTTATTGATAATATTATTTGCTATAAATATTAAAAAACATTTCATTCCCATCTTCGATTATTCTGCACTTTAGTTTCATTTGCTTTTATGTATTAATTTCTGAAACAAAGCAGTTTTAAAAATGGTAAGGATTCCATCCATAGTTCTTCATCCATTCTAATAGTGGAATGAGTCATTGTATTTTTTAAAACATATACATATTCAGTGGATCAGTAACAAAGAATTACTATGAATGAGACTTAACAGATTGATAGAAATTTGATTTAAAGTAGACCTTATATATTTATTGTTAGGTAAATCTTTTCTAGAGAATCTGAAATTCTCTACTAAACACAGCAATTTAGCCCTGATTATTTCATTCAGTCTGACTCACTGCCACAGAGCTGATTCTGACTCATAGCAATCATAAAGGACTAGGTAAAACTGTCCCCGTGAGTTTTGGTGACTGCAAGTCTTTATGGGACTGGAAAACCCTGTCTTTCTCCCACAGAGCCACTAGTGTTTTTGAACTTCTGACCTTATGGTTAGAAACCCAATCTGTAGCCACTTTGTCACTATGATTCCTGATTATTCCATTGGTCAGGACTAAATTGGTGTGGTTGGTAAATAATTTCTGATTCTCATGAAAAAGTTCCCCTTCCATTAAATCTGTAACATCTGTTATTTTGCTGGTCAAGCCCTGGTGATGTAGCGGGTCACTCATTGAAGGTGAGTAGTTTGAAACCACCAGCTCTTTCACAGAAGAGCTTGTAAAGAGTTATAGCATTGGACACTCACAGGGGCAGTTCTTGTCTGTCATCTAGGGTTTCCGTGAGTCAGAATTGACTCGTGATACTGACCAGTTCATTGTTCCCTTGATTTAATTAAATCCACTATGTCTACCATGAATGCATTGAAGCTTGGGACTTAATTGAGGTTGAATATTATAGACTATGTAATATTATGAATGCAATTCATAATCATTCATAAGAAAATTCCATCTTTTACACTTAGTATGTTTATCATAGGAAGTGTTCAAAACACATTGAGAGATGAAGACTATTGTGGCACGAGTCATGAACTACTTGACTCTCCTATTTGCACTCCTGTTTGTAGATCTGCAATTACTTCTCAATTGTCTGGGTTCCAGTTCACCGTAGGTGGTGTCTTTTGCCAGGTGTCCCTTGGGTCTGTGACTGGATTAATCCTTTTGATCTGAGCTTTTCAGTAGTCTTTGTCATGCACATCTTGTCAGCTGGTCTGTAAATAAGAATTCCATTGGCAACTTCCACTGGGGATTAGCCATGGTAAGTATGTGGTCTATTAAGGTGAATGCAAGAGACCCTGCAGACTGATGGTTAAACATTTGACTGCTAACTCAAAGACCATTGGAACACACAGGTGGTTGGAAGAAAGAGTTGGTGACCTGCTCCTGTGAAGATTATAGCCTAGGAAATCCTTTGAATGGATCTATCAGAATCACTGTACCTTAGTGTCAACTCAACAGCACACAGAACAGCAACCACTATATTAAAGTGTCTCTTCCTCATTTATAAATATCTTTTACAGTTTTCATTCTTTGAGACTTTCAAAACCCTATGTTTAGGTAAGCAAGGTGGGAGGAGGAGTTACATTATTTTCATTTTATAGACCAGGAAGGAAGCATCAAAAAACACTGAAAAATATATTTAAATGTAGGATTTACTTCAAATGCTTCTGTGTTTTTAGCTATTTCCTTAAAAAAAATTTGCTGGAAGTTTCAACTGTTGTGTCCAAAATTTAAAAGTCACCTGCATTAAATTGTCTGTTTAAAACCAGTCTGTGGTAATGAATGACATGGTAGCTATATTTATTAATATAATGGGCTTTCATCAACTAATTCTTACAAGTTGACATAATTTACAAACTAGTGAGAAAAAAGATAAGAATGAGCCTTTGTAGATAAATTTGTGAACTTCATAAAGGCTGACTTTCTAGATTTTGACCATAGGACACAAGGGTTATTCTGATTCCTGAACAACTCTACTTTACCTATTGTGAATGGGCCAAAAGCTGAAGAACCACATCTTATTCATTTTGAAACCAAGTGCCTAGAACAGGCCTGAGATGCTGCCCTAGTGGCAGAATTCCGCATTTCTCTGAATGAATTCTTTAACGTTTGAGCAGCTGTATTAGGGAAGGTTGACTAGAGAAACAATTCCGGTGACATTCCCATATGTTTAAGAAAGGTCTTTCTATGGAGAAATAATTATATATAAAGAAATCATCCCAGCCCACTCCAACTAAATTCCTTAAATCTGATACCTGTCCATAAATACCTCTTTGGACTCATGCAATGATGCAGAATGCATCATTTAGAAGACTGGCCACTACTCCTGTCAGTTAGCAGGAAATGAAGGCAGAGAGAGAGGGGTGTTCCCTGGATGCTCCTCAAGAGATGACCACACCCACCAGGAGGCACATTCAGACTGCACCCTGATCCACAGGTTGATTACCACCCCTACACTTCTATATATCTTCAAGTAGACATGGAATTATGTAACCACCACAGCTGCTCGATTGCAAATGTAACCTCAAATGCTAATGTGTGTCTCTAGCCCTTCATTTGGAATTCTCCCCTGGTATAAAAGCAATCAATTTTTCCCTCCTGCTGTGATGGCTTTTTATAAATGCTTGCTGTTTATTGCATCTGCTCTCATTATTCTCTCTCCTTACACATTTAATTCACTCTTATACTTTATTTTCCTTTTGTGAGATACCATTGATAAATCATGAAGTACATATAGAATGTGAGCGAAATATTTACTACCTGTTTTATACACATGCTCTTTAACCAGAGAAAGCATTTTTAACATATCATTGGGAGGCTGATGGAAAAAAAGAAACTGTGTTCCAACCCCCAGAGCTTCGAGAAAAGTTAGTGCTGAGCCAAAGGCTCCTAATCTCCCACTCCATACCTGCCTTATTATGTCTGTATTGAGTTATGGCATCAGATGGGAGAGCCTGGTTGCTGACTACCATGGGCCTTCCAATGTGCTGAGGAAGTTGGCGATTGTCTCTTCGGTTTGAAATTTTCGGGGGAAAATTTTCACATGAGCACACCCTTTTTAAAAAATAATTTTAGTGGGGGCTCGTACATCTCTTTTCATAATACATAAGTACATATACTGTGCAAAGGACCTTCATGTGCCTGCTGCCATTATCATTTTCCACATATCCACTTTTCCACTTGGGACATTGGTATCAGCTTCTCATCTTTTCCCCTCTGCCCTTTCTCCCCCCCACCATCCCTCAATACTTTATAAATTATTATTGTTTTGTCATATCTTACACTGCCTGATGTCTCCCTTACCCACTCTTCCAATGTCTGTCTTCCAGAAAGGAGGAGTCATGTGTATATCCTTGTAGTTGGCTCCCTCTCTCTCACCTTCTCTTCACCCATCTGGTAGTTCCATTCTCACCACTGGCCCCAAGGGATTCATCTGTCCTGAGTTTCCCATATTTTCAGTTCCAATGTCTACCAGTGTAACTCTTCTAGTCCTGCTGGATTTGTAAGGTAGAATTGGGACCATGATAGTTCAGGGAGGAAGCCTTTAGAAGCTAGAGTAAAGTTGTATGCTTCACAGCCACCTCACTGCTCCTTGACTGGCCTGTCTTCTCCCTGTGACTCCTTTTGGGGTGTCTAATTGCCCACAAGTCAGCCTTGGGTCCCCACCCTGCTCCCCTCTCTTTTGTAGTGATGTGATTCTTGTTCTTTGATGCTTGATATCTGCTTCCTTTGACCCCTTGCGATCACACAGGCTGGCTTACTTCCTCCATGTGGGTTTTGCTGCTTCTGTGCTAGATGGCCACTTGCTCAACTTCAAGTCTTTAAGATCCCAGATATTTTATCGTTTGGTAGCTGGGCACCATCGGCTTCCTCTGCTCTGTCTGCCTCTGCACCCTTTTGTCCTCAACGATCATGTCGGAAGGGTGGGCACATAATGATATGATTTTTGTTTTTTGATGACTGATACCTGGTTCTTTCCACACCTCATGGTCGCACTGGCTGGTGTTCTTCTTCTATGGTGGACTTTGTTACCCCTGGGTTATATGGCCATTTGGTCACCCTCAAGCCTTTTCAACCTCAGATACTGTATCTTTCGATAGCTGGGTACCATCAGTGAGCTTCACCACTCTTGCTCATGTCCCCACATGTCCTCAGTGATTGTCTCAGGAAGGTGTGCACATAGTGATACGTTTTTTTTTTCGTGTTTGGTCTCTGCTACCTGAACCTTTTGACACCTTGTGGCTGCACTGGCTGGTGTGGAGCACACTCTTTTTAAAGAACAAAACGTTTCTGAAATTTCTTTGATAGGTTTTACACAGATTATAATTTCTTTTTGGTATCAAACATTGAATATTTAGACAAATGTATTTTCCACTGTCCACAGTCCCTAAACTCTAAGAGCAATGAACTTGGCAGTGAGTGTTGTGTCTCTTGGTTTCTCTCTATACTGAGATATCCTCAGAGCATCTTTTCCAGGATACAGAGTCTTGTAATTGCCCCCTTTCCTTGTTAGCAATGCTCACCCAGAGAAGAGGCCTCGCTAAAGCAAGCAGCTATGAGGAATAGCTTTTGTGCCATGACTGGATTGCAGCACTTGAGACTTCAATATTTCAACAAGGATCTGAATGGAAAAATCCAAATTCAAATTGGTAAGGAGACTATACATGTGCTTCATTTAACTTCAGACAGATTTTTGACTACTTGTGTCATATGCAAATGTGGACAACAATGCTTGAAATTGGATTTCCATTTTACTTAATTAGATTAGTGCAAGACCTGCATAATAATCAGCAATTAGTTGTCTTCTTACTTGTGGAGTGATAGCCAGAGACAGAGGTGCAGAGTTTCAGAATAATTACTTGTTTTGGAGTGCAGTCTGCTCCATGGAATTGAGGTCAATCAGTTGATGTTGGGTGTTGCTGCGGTTGGTTTTACTTAGTTGTGTGTGTTCTGACTACAAGTCCAATGTTTTCCTTAATTCAGGGATATATATTTAAAAATAGAATAGCATCTAAAAAATTCAGAAGAAGGAATGAAGGGTTTTGTTTATTTTTAATTAAAGACGGCCTACTCCAACAGAAATAAGTTCAATTATTATTTTTTTAGGTTTATTAAGAATGGGAAATAAGACCTGACTGCATGTTTTCTCTCCAAAAAAATAATAGGAATTTGAAATCCATTATAATTACAATTAGGGTGTTTTCTCTCCATGTTTTAGATATCTCTAGCATGTGGCCTGCAAAGAGAACAGCTTTACATAATTACAAAAGACAAAGAAGATTGGTTTCAAAAAAGCCAGTGGTGGAACAGACGATTACACATAAAATTCTGGGCAAGAAGACAATAGCAATACCGAGAGGGAGAGTGCTCAAGAGAGCGATACTAAGAGCTCATTCAAAAATCAAGAAAATCCAAATAGCATTTATCCAAGCAGAGAGCAGTTCTGCAGAGTTCTATTAAGCAAAAGCAGGCAGATGTTCCATCTTGCCCCTGTCGGGGAGGGCTTTCACTTGTAGCCTTGTGATGCTTTTAAATAAGACTTTACTAAGTACTGCACTGTAGAAGGAAATCTAATCTCATGTCAAGCTAGAGGGTTTTTAAGCCACTCCAGTGACTCTCAGATGTGCAGTTCAGATTTTGATTTAAAGGTAACTTGTAGGAATGAAAAAATTCCAGCTTTAAAAGTAAGGTTCTTATCACTGTCACTGCTATTAGTAGACTATCTACCATTCAAGTGTAGGTCTCTTCATTTGCCAACAAGGATTGTGTCTCCCTGTGTGAAATGGGCATGCCTCTTATCTACTCTGGGTCCTAGTAATTTTATCTGAACCAGGTATCAGTCATCAAAGAACAAAAATCATATCATTATGTGCCCACCTTCCCAACACGATCTCTGAGGACAAAAGCATGCAGAGGCAGACAGAGCTGAGGAAGCCGGTGGTGCCCAGCAACCAAACAATGAAGTACCTGGGATCTTAAAGGCTTGAAGTGGAACACGTGGCCATATAGCGCAGAAGCAGCAAAACCCACATGGAGGAAGCACACCAGCATGTGTGATCATAAGGGTCGAAGGAAGCAGATATCAAGCATCAAAGAACAAGAATCACATCGCTACAAATGAGGGGGAGAGCAGAGTGGGGACCCAAGGCCCAGTGGTGGGAAATTGGACACCCCCCAGGGGAGTTGTGGGAAGGAGACGGGTCCGTCAAGGTGCAGTGAGGTGGCTATGAAGCATACAACTTTCCTTTACACTTTTAGCCCTGGTGATGTGGTGGTACCATGTCAATCTAGGATCTGAGTTATCAGAAGTTTGAAACGTCCAGCAGCTCCTCGGCAGAAAAACTGGGCCTTCTGTTCCCCTCAGCAGGCATGATCCTAGAAACCCACAGGGAGGTTGCTGTGCGTCAGCATGGCCCCGATGGTAGAGAGTTGGGTTTGGGATCGTTAATTGCCTTCCTATTTCTCACAGTCGAACATATTTACATTTGACTCCCATGTCTCATGGAGGGTGTGTGAAGAAGTGTTTGATAAAAGTCCTGTTGGCTGTACAGTTGATGTGGACTCACAGCGATCCCACATTTACACAGGAGAACTACGTGAGGGGGCTCTCAATATCGCACCCTCTGGAAGTCGAGTTCTAGGTCAACTTCTGAGGCACCTCTTGGGGGGTTTCAACTGCCAATCATTGGGCTATTAGATGAACATGTTAACTATACTTGCCAAGGACCACTTGAAAAGATATAAAACCCATTAGAACAACATGAGGTGAAACAATTACCCTCTACTCAATTTCAAATCAGAGCAGAGTCACCCTCAACTAGATTTTCAACAGTTGATTTTTCTGTGATCACTAGGCCTTCAAGGTGCCTCTGGCCGGACCTACTAGAACTCCAGACCTTACGGTGAGCAGCAGGGTGCACGCACCAGAAATGAACATTTCTGCTACCCGGGAACTCCCAGAAGGTTCAACATGTTCCTAGTGCAACTTCCTGGCATAGGTGGATTCTGACCCATAGGGACTCTATATTTATAAGGTTTCTGGTAAATCTTTCTGGAGTAGACAGTCTAATCTTCCTCCTTAGGAGACTCTGGTGGGTTTGGACTGCTGATCTCATAAGGCAGGTACAGAATTAAGAGGACCCTACTGACACCGGCAACTCAATTTGGGTGTAATCCTGGTTACCACAACTTCTAACTTCTGCTTTGGGACTTTCACACATTGTGCCCTCTTGGTTTAAAATGATTTCTCCCCATGTCACTTTCAGAATCTGGCAGGTTCCTTAATGAAACCTAAAAAATGCTTACCTCATTGAAAGGACTGCCTCATTTAAAACTGTGGTCTCCTTACCCTCACCTTCTATCCTGTTGTCCTGCATTATTTTTCTCTAAACCATTTGTCATCATCTGGCATAGTATAGATTTGATCTAATGACATTCTCCACCCATTAACACAGCAAGCTTCATCAGGGTACAGGGTCTGGAATTGCTCTGGAATCTCTGAGATCATTTAGAAGTGCACAGTAGGAGCTCCAAAATTACAGGTGGAAAGAACAAAAAGATCACAGGGATTTAAGGGCACAAATCTTATATGAATCTTAGACTTGACAATGTGGGAGGGTCCAATTTTGATGGAAGAGTGAGCAAATATTTTACTCTAAAATTCAATAGCAGGAAACGTGAGACCATGTTGCATGACCAGAAAATGTTTAAGGAAGACAAATAGTGAGCAATTCATCTTCCAGAGAGGATAATTTAGAATATTAATGGGACTGCTGATAAATTGGTGGAGAAAATTAAGGATGTGCTTGCAGTGTTTATGCAGGTGGAGAGTGATATAAAGAGAACCACGTTGGAGGGACATCAACATATCTGTAAACAGGCCCGCAGTGGCTCGGTTCTGCTGAGCAAACTGATCTCTCTTACATGCTCAGTGTTGTGGCAAATGGTAGACTAGTTTTAGATTCTCAGCATGCTTTGTTAAAATGTCTCGAAATCTCAGGGAAGTTAAAATTCACAAAAGGGAAATTACCTTACTTGATAAGATAAAGATATTTTTTTTTCTGAGACCTAGGTAATTTGAAATTTAGTAGTTTGGGACAAGCATACAATATCGTGAATACTATAACTGAAACTGAAAAAAGTAGTTTGAGAAATTATAAAAAGTTTATGAAATGCATAGTTTGAAAATATTTTGATAGCAGAGTTTAAAAGTGAATGCAAACCAATGACATTGGAAACTCATCACATCTCCTTTCGGTTCCTCATTGGTTCAAGGACTTTCTCAAGGTATAACTTCTGGGACCGGGAATTTGCCTGGGTTGCCTGAACCCCATCTGCAGTGGCCATGGAAAAAACCTAGGACACAGCTCTTGTGTGGTCTGAAGACCAAAGCACAGCTGCTTGACTCATCATCTTCAGGTGAGAAGCTAACATGCATAATTTGTAGTTGGAACCTTATTTTCTAAAATAGGACCCAATACTATTTCCACTTATTCACTGACTTCTTTTTTTTTTATAGGGAGAGTTGGGGAGTTTGACTAAAGAGCATCAGCCTAGAATGAAAACTCTCACTCTATGAAAGTAAAATTATGCAAACCCCTGTAATGTTTAGTTTATTATTATAGGGTGGTCCGAGAACAGTAGTGGGGTGAGTTTTTTCTGATAGCATGCAATAAAAATTGCTTTTCTGATTACATCTTTTTGTGGGAGTCCATTGTAAAGACACCAATAATGCTGCACACCAAGAACCTGTGGGCATAAGCTAACACATCTTGAATCTAATTGACTACAAAGGAACTACCATCTGGGACTAGATCTTGGTGTCCTACGCATGTAAGGCCATAAGGGTGAAGACACTTCCATTAGAGTAAATAGTTAAGTCAGTCTGAAGCTTGGAGGACCTTGGAAAAGGCAACTTAAAAATTCTCAACTTTATAGCAAGATTTTAAAATAAAAATAGAGCTCCACTTTACAAACACGAAATACTTCTGATAGTCAAATAGTGACATACCTGTATTATCTTTCCATGGGCTGCTAATTTTAAAAGAGACTTCAAGTTGTGATCCAGTCACCAGATAATAATCTGGGTCATTAAAATGACCCAACACTGGCCCTTTATTAGCTAAATTAGGATTTTCATTCCATACTCCTCTCTCTCTCTCTCAACAAATGAACCAATAAACTCACTGCTATCCAGTGGATTCTGATTCACAGTGATGCTATAGGACTGTGCATACTGATGGCTGTAACCTTTACAGGAGATGAAAACCTCATCTTCCTCTTGAGGAGTGACTGGTGATTTTGAACTGTTAACCTTGAGCAATGCAGAACCGACTGTGGCACTAGGACTCTTCTGCCCCCTATATTCCCTTCGAAATGCCCAGAAACTCTGAGGGAAATGTCAGTAGATTATGTGGATCATGACATAGCTTCTGTGCATTGTGAAAAATGGGAATTCCAGAATGCTTGATCTTGCTCATGTAGAACCTGTAGATAGACTAAGTGGTAATCCTTTGAACAGAGCAAAGTACATGGTCTAAAAGGAGGAAAGATACGTGTTGGAGCTGTATATATTCACTAAGTCTATTCAATCTTTTTTGCTGAGAAAATAATTTGAGAGACTAGATCATATGAAGAATATGACATCAGGATTGGAGGAAGTTTATTAACAACATGTCGTTTGCACATGATACAAATTTGTTTGCACAGAGAAGTTGAAGCACTTGGTGTTAAAGATCAAAGACAAGACAAACGTCAGTGTGGATTATCTTAACATGAATACTACAATAATCCTCACACTTGGACCAAGAAGCAATGTTATGACAGAAACAATATTGACATTGTTAAAGATCTCATTTTTCTTGGATCCACCATCAACTGCCCAGTGTAGGAGTGGTCAAGAAACCAAAGGACATATTGCATTGGGAAATTCTGCAGCAGAAGATCTTTTTCAAGTATAAAATAGTAAAGAAACAACTTTGAAGACTAAGGTGCTCTTGATTTAAATCATGCTATTTTCAATCACCTCACATGTACGCAGAAGCTGGACAATGAATAAAGCAGACTGAAGAAGAACTGGATTATGGTGTTGATGAAGGACCTGGATCATAACCTGATGGTGTAGTGATTAAGTGTAGGGATGTAATCTGCATGGTCAGTGGCTTGAAGCCACCAACGGCTGGGTGGGGAAAGATTGGACTTTCTATTCTTCCAAACAGTTACAGTCTCTGAAACTCAGAGCAGGGGGTTTCATTATGAGACACCATTGACTTGATGTTAATGAATTTGGTTTTCTTGGCTTCCAGAAAATTGACCCGATCTGTTTTAGGAGATGTGCAGCCAGAATCTTCCTTAGAATTGAGAGGGTCAGGAGTTGATTTCACATTCTTTGGGCATGCTGTCTGGACATGCTCATCCCTAGAGTATGATATTATAACTAGTAAAGTGTCAGCAAAAAAGAAGATGATCCTCAGTTAGATATATTGGTTCAGTGATTGTAACATTGGGTTAAAACATAGTGATGATTGTGGGGATGGTTGAAGACCAGGCAGTGCTTTGTTCTGCTTGCAGGCAGTGGGCATGTTTTGATTTTATTTTGTTTTTAGCGCTCCCATCTGCTCATATGTATCCTGTCGTTGGGTAAAATAAGATGAAGAGTAAAAGAATTTAGGCAAGAAGTTATTACACACAAATCCAGAGCTATCACTCCCAGTAATTTAAATATTAGCTGTTTTATTTGAGTATTTTCATCATTATGTCTCCAAAAGAGAGATCTGTTTTCAGTGTGGTCCTTAAAAAGATAGAAACTTCCTGCCTTCACATAGTTGGGTTATGCTGTAAGAACGCAGTGTAGCAAATAATCCACAAGTCATTGTGTCTTACAACAATAAACATTTTTATTGACGATCTGCAGATTTCTGGTAAACTCTACTGATTCCTTTGGTTGGCCCTGGCTGTGGTTGGCTAAATTTTAATCTAATCTGTAAGTTTAGGTCTATTCTGAAAGTCTAAGAAGGATCCCTGGTGACACAGAGTTTAAGTGGTAGTCTCAAATTCAGCAGCTGCTCTAAGGGAGAAAGATGTGCTAGTCTGCACCTCTGAAGATTCCAGCCAGGGAAATCCTATGTGGATCATGCTACTCTAGCTTAGAATATATCTATGTGTCAATGGCAGTGGGTTTGTTCTAAATGTGCCTTCCTTCTGGAACCAGTGAATATCTACAGTGTTATCTCATGGTGAATAGAGGAATGCAAAAGGACTATTGAAACCTGTCAGATCCCCCAAGCCCTCATTAGTCAAGGAAAACCAGATGATCAAACATGGTATCCGTAGAACAGGCAAATAAAGTTTGCCTCCAAAGAAGTCATAACCAGGGTGGAGAACAAATGATAATATCTGACAAGCACAGAACCCAATTTGGTCTTTGTGCTTGGTTCCTGAGAACCAAACCATATTGAGGCTAAAGAATTGGGCTCAATATTGACTTGCCCTAGGAGGCTTAATGTAATATAGTATGACCACATGGTGAGGTCAATAAAATATTGATCATGGAAGCCTGGGTAGCTTCCTGTTTCATGAGGACACTTGCTTAAAAGATAACACACCCGTTGGGTCATGGAATTTCAGCATTGGAAACCTTATCAGATTTTCTTTTTGGTTACAACAAATCTATAGGAACCAGTATAGTATACTCTCAGTAAGTTCTGTGGATCATTCCAGAGAATGATCCAACTCATAATGTCATTGTGCAGTAACAGGCCAGAAAGTAACAGTGCTCAGTAAGTTCCTAAAGCTGTTGCATCAATATTGAGGAGGTAGTGAGAAACCAGACTCCAGGATTTGGCGAACAGGGCTGATAATTGGGATGGCATGTGGACTCCCTCAACTTGTTCTAGATGTCTGCTTATTTGGCAGTCTGAAAGACTGTGGTGTTCTTTTAACTTGTGTATATGGATCTAGATTTAGTTAGTTAGGGTATGAGAGAGAGGAGATGAATGAATGAATGAATGAATGAATGAGTGAATGTGATTGTTGTGGAGAGTAGCCAAGGATGGGGGAGTACAAATGTGAGGACTAGATTAATTACCATTTTGGGGGGATTGGATTCATTCAGATCCTTTTCATGCAGTTGTCTCACTCAGGGTCTAAATATGCTCTTGCTGTGTTCTCTGCAGCTGCACGTGGAGTGCTACCTGGAGGAGACAGTCACATTCCTGGTGTGAAAAGGAGTAGAATGCTGAAGCACTAGGCAGGCATTGTTTGCTCAGGTCTGGGAAAGAAGAAGTGTTTCATATGGGAACAGTCAATTAAAGTGTGGCATGTGACTTGAGAACTTTAAGGATTGAGCAGCCAGCAAAAAGGCCATTCTGAGGCTGTCTAGTTTGGCACAGCTATAAAAATTCAGAAACCCCAAGCACTCTACTCTGTCCTATTGGGTCTCTGTGAGTCTGAATTGACTCACTGGTAATGGCTAGGTCAATCTATTAGGTAAATATTTAAGCAAGTGTGCAGAACTGAGCATTCTGGGAATTGAAACAAAAAGGGTAAGCAACAATTTGTGGATAGCAGAGGACCCAGGCAGTATAAGGTGATCTAAGTAGAAGTTGATAACTGTTGACTACTTTTTAATGGAGAATGTTATAGATGCAGTTGTGCCCTCTGTGCACTCCCCTCCCCTCCCACAAACATATATTGTATACTGTAAAACTTAGCCTTCTAAATCTTCTGCTAGACTCTGTGTCTTGATTTGGGAGTTCTAGCTTGCTAACTTGTAAGACAGTAAATTTCTGTTTATTAAAGTCACCCACTTGTGGTATTTCTGTTAAACAGCTTTAGCAAACTAAGAGAACTAGAAGCTTAAGACTTTGAATATTTTTTGTGGTCATCACTGCCCTCTGGTGGTCTTGGGAGCCACCCACCACCACTCCTGAGTGCCGCCGCTGGATTTGAACCGCTAAGCCGGCGGGCCACAGTCCCACACTCAACCACTTAATGCCACCGGGGCTCAGCTTGACTTTGAATTTTTTTTAACATTGTGGAATATATAGCAGACAAGATTTAGAAGAACAAGAAAAAGTTATCACAAGGCTTCAGGTTTTTTTATTGTTCCTAGTTAATAACTGAAATATTCAACTAGATGTAGATAAATATAAAGCAGTAAGTCTAAGCCAACAAACCAATTGAAAGAGGAAATCAAATGATCATGTGGTCTACTAATTAGGAGTGGAATCAGTATAAAGCAATCTTTGAGATGATTGGTTTGGAAATTCTCCCTTTAAAAAACTAAATTGATTAGGACACAGGGAAATTAGAGCAGAAAGGAGAATCTAAATCAGGAATAATGTTGTTGTGGTATAAATGATTTGAACTGAGAGCTTTACAATATGGAGTATTTATAGCAACAGGTATAGGAGTTGTTTCTGTTGCTTCTGTAAGCTGGCAGGCCATCATGATTTGAGCTAACCCACTGAAAAATGCCTAAGTGCTTTTTAAAGCCTGATGTATTCCATAGCTAATTTAGCAGGTGGTTTTACTCTCCATCTTAATTAACAATAATGTATCTTAAGTAAACTAATGGATAGATTATTTCAGAGCTTCCCATTAATCTGCAGCGTGTTTGTAATTTTATTACTTACAATATCGGTCCATCTGAAGGTGGTGTTGTAGAATATCAATGTATATATAATGACAGTTCTTTTCATGAAGTCTCATCTACGTGTGCGCTATATTCATAGGATAATAGAATCTGATGGCAAAGTTAATTTTGCATTTGCACAGTGAGTTGTTAGAAATTTAAACCTTGGTAGGTAAGCGGGAGATTGGCAGTTCCATTCTATGGGGCTTGGCTTTGGCTCTGCTGGGCTGCATTTGAGCATCGTCTGCCTTAAGCTTTAGAGATAATTCTAGAATTGTAGTTCTATTGCAACAACTCTGCTGACTTCCGTGGCCACTTCAGGACAGTATGTGGGAAGCTGAGTTGCAGGGAGGTAGAAATTTATTTGAGCTCCCTTTGAAGTAATACTAGACTTGTGGAGTCTTGTGCGAGTTCTGTGCTATTGATTCCGCTATCTTCCCTTCAATACTATTTAAAGGGATTCTTAAATTTCAGACATTATAATGATAAAAAGTTAAGCTCAAGATGATAGCATGTATTGTGCAATGGAATTGCAGATAAATAAAGAGACACAAATACTCATGTAAAGAGTTCTGGGGTGGTAAAAAAAAAAGAGTTCCGGGGCGGTGAAAATGGTGAGGCGTTCAGATACTAAAGGTGGTTTGAATCTATTCAGAGGTGCCAGGAAAATAGGTTGACTGGTTTACTTCAGAAAGACCAAGTTATTGAAAACCCTATAAACACAATGCTGTTTGGAAATACATGAACTTAACATGAGTTGAAATTGACTCCATGGAAACTGAAGAACTATTCATATACCTAAATTGGAGGGTGAGCAAAAATGAGGGAAGCCCTCAATGAAATAGATTGATGCAGTATGTGTGACAAGGGACTCAAGCACAGCAATGCTATATTATAAGCCTACCAGTAGGACTAGGCACCAACTTGAAACAATGAACAGGAATGGCGTCCATTATAGAACTACATAGGCTTAAGTATGTCTAATAAGCTCAAAATTGTACTTTGTGATTCTAATGTCTACCTGCTAACCTGTAATGTAAGGCACTGATGATGTCAGGCGGGAATTTACTGCCTTTCATCAGTCCTGATTCTACATGTAGACCAAGCTGTATTTGATTTTCATTACTTTCCAAAACATTCTGTCTTGCATTCATCAGGCATGGCAGCCTCCTGACACATTAAAATTCTGGCAATAAATCTGAATAATTTTTAGTCTATCTGACTGTATCTTATTTTCCTTCTTATTGTGAGTTAGGAAAAGGTTTATAGAACAGATAGATTTTTCTATTCAACAATGCACACAGATCTTGTTTCATGTCATTGATGGCCGTCCACACAATGCAAACTCGGTCAAGCCACCAACTCCCTGTGTTTCCTGTCTCCAGGCCTCCTTCTTTCCCATCTGAAACTTTGAACTTTGTCCTTAGGTAAATGCGTTCTTTCTGATCTCAATTGATTCATCACTCCTGTCTAGACCTGTCTATTGTTTGCCTGAATCTTAAGCCGTTGGTCTGAATTGAGTTTCAGCCCCGAAGGTGACTAAGGGCCACCAGTGTCTGGGGATTCCCACTAGTATTTATCTCACACAAATGATTTTGAATTTTGTTTCACATTTGTTTCAAATTCTGTGACCTTTTATCTGCCCTTCCATCTGCCCTTCCAGAGCAGTTGGTAGTGGAGCTGGCAACAACAAATTCTTCTGGCCTCATCATTTTAGAGACTGAAGCTTAGTGCCCTCTTAGCCATTGGACTAATTGTTTCCATGTGGATTTAGGAGGAAAGGACAAAGAAGGATCTTTAACCATAGCTCTTTAAAAAATGCAAATCATTTGCAACACCTTCTTTATATGAATCTGAAAATATAAGATGACCAGTCTTTCCACCTTGTAAGGTAAAGACACTGATTAAGTTTCTCTGTCGGTAATATTAGTTTTAAAGAGGTAACAGGGTAATTCAGTTGGCTGACTTTTTCTTTATGATCAAAGATTAAAAATCATTCTTTTTACAGGAAAAATTACAGCTTCCATAAAAGTTATTATAGATGAGCAAGTGACATATATTAACAAAGGAAAAAATAAATATGTTACAAGGGATAAAATCATAGTCAATTATGGCAACCTAATACTTAACCTAATATTAAGAGGAACACATTTTTCCAAATGGAATTTGTAAAAATTATAGAGCACTAAAATAGCAGTATAGCTTAATATATACCATGAATTTTTTGAGATTTTTCATATAAATCATATGAAATAAATGACTTCTTATAGGGAATTTTAGCTGAAACTTATGTATAATCTTTTATGACCCCCAAAATAATGAAATGTTATTATAAAATAATGCATAAGAAATGTTCCAATAGCAATAATTTTCAATAAATTAGAAATAATATCATAACTTGCTAGTCTTACCCTATTTATCTAAAGAACTTGAAAGTTGTCCACCTTTTTATAACATACAAACACAAGTATCTAGACTTTAAAATATATTTTCAAGAAAGGGCAGGTCACACAGATGCATGGCCATTTGTTTAAGTGTTATCTATTGCCATTGTAGGACTGAGTTGTCACAGATATGACCCAAAAGCCAAAAATATTTTTCAGAAAAAGTTGACAGCTTCTGATACAATATATTTTGAACCCAGGAAGTTTTCCAAATAAATTTATAATAAAGAGTGCTCTTTTAGAACTTTACTATGAAACATTGAAGGTTTATTTTGGTAAGCACTAGAGTTTCCTATGTAAATTGCCAGATCTTTGATAAATAGTACTTAAATTCATATTGCTGTTAATCACTAATTTTGTCAACCCTGGTTTTTATTTTATTTTCTCTTTTTAATATCATAATTAATTTCTGTGCTTAAAGAGTCAAATATTTAGTATGCGTAATTTATTGAGGAAAATGAGCATAGATGTCAATCCTGAGATTTTTCACAAAGATAAAATTTCACAGAGAAAAGTCTACTTTGTATGAGAAAAATACATTCAAAATATGTACACTATCAACATGCTTTGTTATATCACTGTGATGGGTAGGTTTGTTATGCCAACATGGCCACAGAAGATTGGTGGGTCTGTTGTGACGGCACGACCAATGAACACACGGGATGAATTGAAGGGCGGAGATAGGAAGGGCTCGGCGAGTCCTGCCCTCTCTCTTGCTTCCAGATCTTCAGACCAGAGAGCTGCGTTGTTCGTCCTGTGCCTCAACCTCCAAGCAACACTACCCGTGGGACACCTAATCGTGGACTGTGTTGCTGTGAGTTGAGGATCCTTCAAGCCCTACTTCGCCACGCTCCTGGGATATACATCTCTTGAGATTGAGACTGTTGGACTCTGTCATCTGACTGACTGTTGGCGACCTGCTTTGCCATTTGCTGCCTGTGACCAGATAGCCTGGATTGCTCTACAGAGGACTGCTCAGCGGCCCTCAAGACTTGAAGGCCTGCCAGTCTTCTAGCTGTCTCACGCAAGTGAGTTGCACCGAGCAATCTCTATTGCTTTATAGATAGTTAACTGTTTCTTTCTTATCTTATATACCTTTCTTTATATATAAATATGTGAAAAGAATTACTAGTGTCCTGATTTTTATTTCTCTAAGAGAACCCTGCCTGACACAATCACTTACAATTTCTTTAAAATTAAAGAGAGAAAGGAGACAAACATAAATTTGGTAATACCAACAATTGGCCCAGTGACAATAATTAAAACTGGATATTCTTTAAAATAAATAATTTCTTTGAAGTTTCATCTTTTTTGGGGGGGAGGGCATCACTGCCCACTGGTGGGACTGGGAGGCCCAGCCTTGCTCCTGGAGAGCTACTGCTGGATTTGAACCGCCAAGCCAGTGGGCTGCAGTTCCACACTCAACCACTATGCCACCGGGGCTCAGCCGAAGTTTCATCTTTATAGATAAGTGTAAATGTGAGCTCTTCAATGAGGGAAAAAATGCTACATCAATGTGAATTATAAAAATACATACTATTCAGTGAATAAAACAATTGTTAAAATTTTTTTTAGTATTTACCATACTAAGGTGGAGTTTCAGAGTGTACTTTCATAAACTTAGAGGTAATTGAAAAGGCTTTCACCTTTAAAAAGAAATTTTTACAAAAGTTCAAAACATTAAATACAATCAACCTCCAAACATAATTTGTACATGGTGACATTAATCCATGACCTTTGAAAATGTTTTTATGTAGCCAGCACAGGAAGAGTCAAAATGTAGACAAGAGATGAGGTATCTGTCTGAGACAGTCTTAATTGCTTGGCGTTTGCAAATATTGAATGAAAGCAATGAATCAACTAACAATACTGATCATAAATGATTCAAAGCAAGCTTATTAAATATGCAAAATCAGCCTAAGTAAAAATAGACAGTGATGTTTCTAAGTACTGCTTTGCTGATGTAATTGACTCTGGAAATCCCAGGCTCAAAAAAGAAGCCTATTCTATTTCATTTCATCTACTTTAATAAAGACGTCAATAAGGAAATATTCAGTGATGGCATTGGGCTTCTATTCAGATAACTGGCTTGTGCCAGTTGTACTTCCTTGTTGTAGTGAGAGTTGATCACAAGGGACATGAGTTGCTGAAGTGTCAATATTCTCAGACTCTTTGTTAACAACATCTGGAGATGGAACCACAAGACTGGACTTTCTATCCCTGTCACACGTTCCAGTCTTGAAAACCCCCAGGCAAAGTTCTCTGGCAGTGAGGTTGCTTTTTCTGGGACCATTCTCTTCTCTCTCTCTCTTTCTTTCTCCTTTTCTTTAGCTGTCATTTGTTTGTGAGGCAATGTATGCACAAATAGATATGATCCTTGCCCATGTCTTCTGTATGGTTCCTTCTCTTTCGAATGTAGTATCTATATGACATTATGCTTTGATTTTGGTTCTGTAGGGAAGGTTGCTTTCAGTTTAGCTACATCAAGTCTATCTGTAATAGAATAATCTTTTTTCCTGTATCAAAATCCTGTTAAAATGGATTTTGTCCAAAAACCAATTCACTACCATTGAATTAATTCTGACTATCAGCAATACTATAGAACAGAGTAGAACTGCCCCTCTGGGTTTCCAAGACTTTCAATCTTACAGAAATAGACAACCTCCTCTTCCTCCCTCAGAGCATCTGTGGCGTTCAAATCACTGACCTTTGTGAGGAGCAGCTAAATGCAAACCCCATTATGCCACCAGAGCTTCCAACAGAGTTTCCAGAACTTCTCATATTGCAAGTGAGATGGCTTTAAAAGCAATTGCTATGTTCTTGAATGGTAGTTATATTTTGGCACTTTTTCTCTGCTGAAATATAAACTAGAAAAATAGTAGTTGATTGAAATCTTTTCAAGGAGAAAATAAAATCCCATGTGCAAGTAGAATTCTAAGATTTGTTCTTATTTGAAATGCAATAGGTTAAAGGAAAGGAAATTAAATGCAATTTGTAAAAATCATGATTACAAAATTTGAAGGTAATATTGAAGAGCGTCTTTAAAATGCATTTAGAAGTTCCTTGTTATGTAGCTCCAATTGGTGGTGATAGTTGTGAGAAAGGCAGTCTTTGGGGTTGGTCTAATGCCTATGTCTCCTTTGTTCTCCTCCCTTTTAAAAAGGTGACCAGTGGCTATATTCTATGAGTTCCACTTCACTTGTGGATATATTTTTAGCATAGATAAATACTTGGTAGAAATAAGTACACAGAGTCATTTCTTCAATATCTTTAAGGGGTATTATGCCATTGTAGTTGTTCAAACTTAACCCTGGAATATATTTTTGATTCTGGATTCTCTCTTTTTCTTGTCTTCCATTTGTTTTCCTTTTTTCTCTAATTGAGTCATCATAGCGAAAATATTAGTCAGGAAAAATTGGAGTCTTTGAAATTTTACCAACTGTTGGAAAGTCTGGACAGTTTTTCTCATTTATAAATTAAAGTCTGCTAATACATCTTAATAATGATTTTCAGTCCTAATGTTTTTATTATCAATCTATTTATTTTTCCTTTGTGAATCTGTGAATTTTATTTTCTCATCCCAATTCAAGCAGATTACAATTGTGATTTTGCACTTTACCAACTCAGGATTCAGAAATTATACTACAAAATGCAGACTGAATAATCCTTATTCGTCTGTGTGAGGTTCCCCCCAATCCCACTGGCATTTTTTCTTTTTGCATCCCTGCCCTGATGGGATTAGGAAGTCCAGCCTTGCTCCTGGAGAGCTGCTGCTGGATTTGAACTGCCAACCATGTGGGCCGCAGTCCCGCACACAACAAGTGGGCCACCAGGGCTCAGCCCCCACTGGAGTTTTAACCCCAAATTGATCTTGGTCTTTACTCTGACAATATCCTCTAGTTATGACTAAATTGAGCTGCTGGCCACTCATCACATTTTGACTATCCTCTGATTTGTTCACACTAAACTCTGATTTCTTTCTACACAATCTATGATCAATATAATTTATTACAATCTAACAGAACACTAATATTTAGAACACAGAGAATATACTAGCATGCTGGATTAAAATTTGAAAAGATTAGGGTTCAAATTCTGCCATTCTACATAAAAGCATTAAAACTTAAGTACATTTAAGCTGTTTAAACTGATTCCTGAATAGAAATATAATATTAATACCTTCTTTTGGGTTATTGTGAAGAAGAAAATTGCAGAATGTATGTGAGATATTTAGTTATTTTTTGCGGGGGTATTTAGTTCTTAGTACATAAAGTGTATTGATAATGGTATAATTGCCTCTGAATATTTCTCAAACTAATGTTTCTTGACATAAAATATGAAAAGTTGCTTGCTAGTGCCACTCACTTAATATAATTTTCCTGCCAATTAGTTGACTCTTATTTATTTTATTATTGCCCCAATTGCATATTTCTTAAAGGGACAATACCTCGTGCACTTTTGCATTCCTCTTGTGACCCAAAACAGTGTTTTCAACAGAGTGCTTATCTACCCTTCCCTGAGCTTATCAGCCATGCTGATGCTGCCATACGTGTTCTTTTTCCTCAAACCTGCCTATTTTTACCTGCCTTTTGCTTTTAACCTGTTAATGCTTACATTGTTTTGAACCCGTTCTCAGTCACCTGAGCTACCGACTCTGCGGATATTTATTCAAAGCTGGTAGACGTGCCAAGGCCAGTGCTGTGCTCCAAGGATGCTGGTGCACTAGTAGTCACTGCATTGACTCCCTTGGGAAGCTTAAAGTTTAGTGAGACAGAAGCTACTTTGTGTCAAATAATTTTAGGAAAGGTACACATAGTTCTATGAGAAAAATGACATTTTAGCAAATGCACAAAGTTACACGGCATGATGCGCTACCTTAATAGGGAAATTTTACAGGGATATTTGATATCTAAAGAATGAATAAAGGTCATCTGAATGACGTGGCATGTATGTTGAAGGGTGCTGGTAGTGAGTACACAGTGGGTATACACAAGGGTGCCGATGGGAAATTTCATGTGCAATTGAATTTGTATGAAATTGAAGGTACAGAGTCCATCCTATTGATCAGGTCACAGTCTGATGATGTCTCCTTGGCACTGTGCCCTTATGTACAAGAGACAGAGCTTCTTCTTCCTCTCTTGCCCCTTACCCAGAAAGGGTGAACCTTTCTGAGACTCTGTCTCCAGGGATGGTCCCATGTAGACCAATGACCCAGGGACCCCACCTCCCAGCTGTTGATATGCTGCCATATTCCCAGCGATCTTGGATCCACACAAGTCTGCACCTGCCCACCTTTGATCTCGCTGAATCATGGTTCCCCGTCCTGAGTTATCGACTTTGAACGACATGAGTCTCATAAGGCTTTGACTAGCATCGAACCCATGGACTTGTGTTGAACTGGATTAGGCTGCTTTCTTCATTTAAAATTACTTCTTAATATGAAGCTTCTTTTATATGTGTCTATGGGGAACCCTGGGGGACTGTGATTTGCCAGGGGGCAGTTCAAAGCAGGCAGCAGATTAGAAGGAGAAAGATGGGGTTTCTTTTCCCCACAACAGTCACAATCTAGGAACTCCACAGGGGTCACTAAGTCAGCATTGACTCAATGACGATGAGCATTTTTACATGAATGTCAATGGTCTTGTTTTTCTCGACAACCCAGCCTAACACAAAGAGAAAAATTAGGTTCTAAAATTAGGGAGAATGAGGCTGGGACAGGATTTGAGGACATGATATGTGCAAGTTACATTTTTGATGATTTTGTTTATATATAAGTATAAACATATATGTATATATATATATATAATGGCCATACTTCCACCATGCTTCCTTTCATAGTAATTGTTGTCACTGCCATGGTACTAAAATCATTTCTTAAAATAATTGAGAAGGTATCCATTTGGGGAATGTACCCATGTACTCAAAGGAGGCATAGTGCAATCTCCTAACAACAGCTACAGTTCTGAGCAACAGAGATTGAAAAATTAGTGTAGACTGAATTCAGAAAGGAGGTTGAAAAATTGGAACTAAGTGTGTTGAGAGGTAGGAGGAACCAGTCACACAGGAAATTCTAATAAACCTAAGGATATGTATACATGGAGAAGTCAAGGTGTCCAAATGATTGAACTATTGATGATTAGATGAAAGCCCGGCATGCAGAACTCACTTACCTTGGAAGACGCTCCAAAAAATCTTTGAAAATGTCTCAGCCTTAAAACCCCAGGACAGTTCTATCTGCACACTGGGATCACCATGCATTCTAAGGGATACAGTGAAGACATGTTTAGGGGTTTCCAGGAAGATTGTACCTTCGTAGGATGGCTTGCATGAAGAGCTCCTTGTGTGACTCCGTGATTATGGGTGCGGAGGCTGAGTCCAGGGACTGAGATTCCACACCAAGTCTTGCAGCACCCCAGCATTCTTTTGTCAGTCATCCCATAGAGAGGGCAGCAGTGCTCATGAAGCAAGTGTTGCCGTTGGCAGTGCCCTCCCATACACTCCCTTCCCACAGCACCCTTGCTTCCAGTGGGGCGGCAGCTCTTGATCTCTCCCCCTTCTGCCCCCCCTCCCCCCCATGCAGTGGTTCCCCAGTGTGGGGAGGGGGCCCAAGACAATCTTTCCCTTTGGGGCATCCCGTGGACCCTCCTGTGAACTCCTGGATGCCCTGGATATTGGAACCCAAGTCAGCATGCAGAGGAGAGTTCTCCCCCAGATTCCTGCCCTGGTGGCAGGGGGTGACTAGGCTCTGTAGATAGATAGCCCATCGATATGGACAGGAATCTGGCACCAGTGAGATAAAGATGCAACTTGAATCTGCAGGGCAGTGGTATCCAGGAGTTTGTTAGATGTGTGCCTACTTTCTTTTGAGAAAGGAAATGCTCCTCACCCTGAATTTCTGGATTACTCAGTGGCTTTCCTGCCACAGACTAGCTTGCCTGAGCAACCATAGTCATTAGCCAGATTGGTCTCTGATCAGAAGCCCCTGAGGCATCCACTATAGTAGCTCATTTCTAGCCTAGGACATAACGAGGAGTGTCTAGTGAAGTAGTGCAGGAATCCATGGGTACAACCATAATCAGAGCGGCTACCTCCCTACATAATAGACAGGCTCTAAAAGAAACTTGGGAGATTGAATATAGCCGTCACTTACCCAAACACCATAACTTCCGGAACCCGTTCCCTCCACTTCAGCAACACACAATCTTCTTTAACCGATCAAGTAAAATTGCATCTCCCATAACCCTCTTGTCCAACTCATTGAAAATTTCTATACTTAACATGTAGGCTTCCTATGATTAATACCACCTACTCTTGAACACCTATACCCCAATCCTCTTACTCACCCAACTAACACACCCTCCTCATTTACACACACTATCTTTTCCAGCACCTATCTGATCCTCCCGGGACCTAATGAACCAACCCCTCCCCTCTACACATCCTAGAAAACTATGCACCACCTTCAGCTCAACCAAGATATGATGCAAGCAACAGAGAACACCAGCAGCTACTTAAAAAGTCTGGAGAAACAAAAGTCAATTACTGAAGATGAACGAAACCTAAAGGGCTACACAGAAGAACCAGTCCTTCAAGTGCCAGAGAAAGAAAACATGTGAATGCTCTCAAGGGCGGTACAAAAAATAAGGGGAGCAATCCCGAAAACTGATTGAAAAAAATAGAGATACTAGAATCCTTACAAGGAAGGGAAATCCAGTAGTTAAGGAATGATTAACCTGCATTAATAATTTGAATCGCTGAGTCCCGGTGGCATAGTGGTTGTGCACGGGACTGCGGCCCACTGGGTTAGAGGTTCAAATCCAGCAGCAAGGCTGAGTCTCCTACTCCCCCCACCAGAGGGCAGTGATGCCCTCAAAACAAAAAAAATATAATTTGAATCAGGATTTTTGAAGATAGCCAAGCAGAATTCAGTTAAGTAGAGAAACAATTAAAAAAAAAATCAAAAGAATCTGGACTAAACCTGCGGGTGATGTGGGACTCCTTGAAGCAAAACAATATTAAAATTATTGGGTTACTTGAACAGGATGAAATAAGTAAGCCTATTGCTGACACAGTAAGGGAATTCTTGGAAGGAAATTTCACAAATATCATTAAGGAGGGGACAATAACCATTCAGGAAGCAGAGAAAGACTAAATAGACAACCCTGTCACCACACACAACTGGACACATTAACACATATAGTAGTCAAATTTTTGAACTTTGAGGAAAAGTACATGAGAGCAGCTAGAGAGAAAAAAACCAGTCACATATAAAGGTTAACAGAAAAGAATAAGGTCACACCTCTTCATAGAGACCATGCAGGAAAGAAGAAATTAGAGGAACATATTCTGAAAGTTAAAAGACAACAATACAATCCAAGAATCCTTTATTCATAAAGTTCCCCATCAAATTTTAAGAAGAAATAAAAGTCATTGAACTCAAAATCAAAACCAGCATTACAAAAAATACTTTTCAGTTCCTTATGGTCAGAAAAGATATATCAAAATGTAATTAACTCAATAAAAAATGGAAGCACTAAACAACAAAATTGATTGAACAATTCAACCTTGTAGACATTTTCAGAACTCTCCAACCAACAGCTAAATAAGTAAATCAAATATTCTTCTCCATTGCACTGCTCATATTAAAAAATAAAGCACATGCTATTAAACCAAATAAAGACATAAAGCAAGCTTGGGTAATGCAAATCCATAGAAATCACGCAAATAATCTCGTCTGATCCCAACCTTGTATAGCTGGAAATCAACAACAGAACAACCACAGCAAGTAAACTAAATACAAAGAAAATCTCTTGGAGACTCAACAGCACACTTCTCTAAAAAGAATGGGTAATAGGCAAATTAGTAAGGGAAACTAGGAAATTCTTAGAAGCCAGTAAGAATGACAATACAACATACCAAAACTTATGGGATACAGAAAAGACAATTATCAGAAGTCAGTTATTTCAATAAGTGTACACATTATAAAACAGGAGAAAATTATGGACAGCACATTAGCATAGAACCTTTGGCAGAACAGTCAAGAGCATAATCTTTCCAACAGCAAAAGAAAAGAAATGATACAAATTAGAGTAGAAATCAATGAAGTAGAAAACAGAAGAACAATGGAAAAAAATCAACAAAGCAAAAAAAAGCTCTTTGAAAGGATCAAATCTGTAAATCACTAGCAAACTTAGCAAAGTAAAAAAAGGAGCAGATGTCAATATCTAAAATTAGGGACAAATCAAGGGAAGTCAAAACAGACCCGAATGAAATAAAAAAGATTAATGATGCAATATTATGAAAGACTAGTTCAACAAATTAAGTGATTTGGATAGCATGGGCAACTACCTGGAAAATCTCTGTCTTCCTAGATTAACACATGTGGCTGTTAAGAACTTGAAAGGATCCATAGCAAAAGAAGGTATATATAATGACATCAAGAAACTCTCAACTAAAACTAGGTCCTGGTACAGATAACATTATAGGTACAGATAACATTATATATATAATGTTATATATAATGGTATATATAATGGCATCAAGAAACTCTCAACTAAAACTAGGTCCTGGTACAGATAACATTATAGATAACATGAAATAAGTAAGCCTATTGCTGACACAGTAAGGGAATTCTTGGAATAGGAGAATTCTACCAAATATTCAGAGAAGAGGTGACACCAATTCTATACACTCTTCAAGAACAAAGAAAGGGACAGGAAACTCCAAAGTCATTCTATTGAGCCAACATAAAGCTGATCCTCAAACTAGGCAAAGGCCCCACAAAGATATAGAATTACAATCTAATATTTCTCATAAACATAGACCCCAAAATCTTCAATAAAATCTTGGACAATGGAATCCAACAACATATTGAAAAATAACACAACATGAGCAAGTGGCATTCATACCAGGGATGCAGGGATAGTTCAACATTCACAAAAGAATTAACATAATTCACCACCACAACAAGATAAAGGACAAGAACCACATGATCTTACCAATTCATATAGAAAAGGATTTGAATAATATCCAACACCCATTACCATAAAAGACTCAAGGCTATCGAAGTTTTAAATCCTCAATACAATAAAAACCATCTAAGAAAAACTAATAGCTAATATTACAGTAAATGAAGAAAAACTGAAAATATTCCACTGTATAACAGAACCTGACAATAATGTCCCTTATTTTCAATTCATCTCAACATTGTGCTGGAAGTACTAGCTATTATCATAAGGCAATGACAAAATATCAAGGTAAAGACAAAGTGAAACTTTCACTATTTGCAGGTGATATGATTTAATATATTGAAAATCCTAAGGGGGTCCATAACAGGATTGCCAGAAGCAATAAAGGAGTTTAGTAGAGTAGCAGGATATTAAATTAATATCCAGTAGAAATCAATTGGATTCCTATAGACCAGTGACAGAAGTAAAGGAACAGATATCAAGGAATTAGTACCATTCACAATAATCAATCAAAATGGAAATACCTAGCAATAAACCTAACCAATCCCACCGTGCAATCACCAAAAGACCTATACAAACAAAAATACAGAGCCTTATTACAAGAAACCCAAAGTGATCCAAACAAATAGAAGTATATTCATTTATGTAGTCGGTACTATCTAAAGCAGTATACCAATTAAAAGCAATTCCAATCCAAATCTCAGCAGCATTCTTCAAAGAATTGAAAAAATTCTGATCACCAACTTCATATGGAAAAGGAAGAATCCCAGGCTAGACAAAGAACTTCTCAAGAACAAAATAATAGCCTTGGCACTACCTGACTTCAAAACCTACTCTACATTCATGGTTTTCAAAACAGCCTGGAGCTAATATAATGATAGATACACAGATCAATGGGGACAGGAAACACAGAAATAAAAAATATCCTCATACAGACAATTGATTTTTTGACAAAGATCTCCCAAACATTAAATGGGAATCAGATGTCCTCTTTAATAAATTGTGTTGGAAAGTGTGAATATCCATATGCAGAAGAAGGAAATGAGCCCCATATCTCACCCCATGCACAAATACAAACTCAAGGTAGATCAAAGACTTAAATGTAAAACTCAAAGCTATCATATCATCAATGAGAAAATTGTGATAAAGTTAAGAGCCTGAGGTCAGGGAATACATGATTTTATCAGAAATAACAAAGGAAATGCACTCCACAAAAGATAAAATAGATGAGCAGTATCTGTCAAAAATAAAACACCTGCAAGCCTTTAAACCCCAGGTACTACATCTTTTGACAGTTGGGCACCATCAGCTTTCTTCACCACTTTTGCTTATGCAAACAGTTGTCTTCAGTGATCAGGTCAGGAAGGTGAGCTCATGGAATGCCAATTTATTAGAACAAACTGTTCTTGCCTTGGGGAAGTACTTGAGTGGAGGTCCAATGCACATCTGCTCTTAATACTAATCCTATATGTCATGTAGATCTGTTTCCCCATCATCATATAGAAATATATTCATCTCTGTACATGCCTCCATTTAGAACTCCATAAATGCCCTTTACCCCTCAGTTCTTTCCTCTATTTCATTTTACTTTCCTCTTGTCCCACTAACATGCTCAGTCTCCATTTGGGGTTCAGTATTTTCTCTCTGCTATATTACTCTTGATCAGTCCCTGTCAGCCCTCTCACATCAATGTGTCACTGAATTTGAATCATTTGTTCCCTTATCCCTGGGTTGGTCACAACCACCTTCTTTCCCCTTTCTCCCCCCATTTCCCATACCTACCCCATGCCCCCCACACCCGAAACATAAGTCCCATTGTTTTCTCCTCCAGACTGTTCATCTAGCCTATCTTATCTGGATAGACCTGGAGAGATAATAATATGTACAAAAAAATCCTTCAAGACCTCCTAAGATGAAAGGACCAAAGAAAATAAAATGAAAATAACAAAAGCAATAGCAACAAAAACGATATCTATAATACATATATATGTATATATATGTGTGTGCATGTGTGTGTTAAAAATTAAAATAATTTTTAAAAATGATAGAAAGTAAACAAGCTGCCATCTAGCTCAGAAGCAACAAAGCCCACATGGAAGAAGCACACCAGCTTATGCGACCACAAAGTATTGATGCGATCAGTTATCAGGTTTCAAAGAACTAAAAATCATGACATCGCCTGTCCATTTTCCTGATATGATCGCTGATGACAGATTTGTGCAGAAGCAAATGTGGTGAAGTAAGCTGGTGGTGCCTGGCTATCAAGAGATATTGTGTCTGGGGTCTTACCAGCTTGAAAATAAACAAGCGGCCATCTAGTTCAGAAGCAACAAAACCCACATGGAAGAAACACAGCAACCTGTGTGACCACGAGGTGTTGAAGGGATCAGGTATCAGGTATCAAAGAACTAAAAATTAGATCATTATAAATGGGGGGGGGAGATAAAGTTTGGGGACCCAAAGCCCATCAATAGGTTAAGCGACATCCCCTTACAGTGGAGTTGCAGGGAGGAGATGAGCCAATCAAAATACAATTTACCAACAAAATATAATTACCAATTTATGCAACTGTCCTCTAGTTCTTAAATGTTTTCTCCCATCTCCTATTATGATCCCAATTCTGCCTTGCAAATCCAGCGAGACCAGGGGATGTACACTGATACAGATAGAAGCTGGAAACATGGGGAATTCGGGACAAGTGCTGAGAGTGGTGATACCAGGAAGTGGAATGAAAAGGGGGGACCAATTGTAGGGATCTACATATAACATTCTCTAGGGGGTATGGGCAACAGGGAAGTGAGTGAAGGAACACATTGGACAGTGCATGAAATGGCAAAATAAAGATAATTTGTAAATTATTAAGGGTTCATGGGGAAGGGGTGAGGGGAGGGAGGGAAAATATGGAAAGCTGATACTGGGGGCCTAAGTTGAAGGAAGATGTTTTGAGAATGATGATGGCAACAAATGTGCAAATGTGGACTGCAAATAATTTATGTGTGTATTGATCATGATAAGAGTTGTATGATCCCCCAACAAAATGATTAAAAAAAATTGTGTACAGCAAAAGACTTCATTTAAATAGTAAAAAGAGAGCCCACCTTGGGTAAAGATATTTAGTAATGGTCTAATAAACAGAGAACTGTTAAATTATTAAATCTACAGAATCTTATATGCTTACCTCAAGAAAAAAACTAATACCCCTCTTAGAAGGTGGGGTGGGCCAAGGTCTTGAACAGATGATTCACAAAGGAATACTCAAATGGCTAATAAACCTGTGAGGAAATGTTCCTGGTCACTAGCAATATGGAAACTGCAAGTCAAAACAATCAGGCAATACTACCTAACATCCATAACTATAGTTCAATTTAAAAAAAATGAGAACAACAAATGTTGGAGGAGGTGTAGTGAGATAGGAACTTTTATCCACTGCTGGTAGACTTGTAAACACATATAGTCACTTTGGAAAGTGATATAGTGGTACCCAAAACAGCTTTTAATCAAAATACCATATGATTCAGCAATACCGTTACTGTGCAAATATCCAAAGTAAATAAGAAACAGATTGTGCACAGACATTGGCACCCCCACGTTCATCACAACACAGTCCACAATAAGAAGAAGCTGGGAAAAGCCTAAATACCTGTGGCAGACACCTAACATGGTGTCAATTTGAGGATTAAAAATGTAAGGGTGCAGTCTATCCTGTCCATCTGGGGATAGCCAATGACGTGTGTGTGGGCACAGCCTCCAGCAAATTCTGGGAAATGTGGTAACTCCTTTTTGGAGGTGGCAGACACCGTCTCTCTCAGTTCGGTTCCTTGAACACTCTCTACTGACCTCACTCGGTTGGAGACTCTCGACTCACAAGGCTGACTTCCGACGAAACATCCTCAAGGAGATGCCACCTGGACCTACCCTGATGCGCCCAGAAACCTGGACCTAGAGAATCCACGCAGAGACCCTTGCCAGGGATGAGATGCTTTTACCATCACTGATTTGTTTTACCCACTGGCCTGTGATCTTCCCACCTTCAGCATCTTTGCCTGTGTTTTGCAAGTCTGAAGAGGACTTTATAGATTGTAGTCAGAAATATGGGCTAATATCGGACTTAGGGACTTGATATGGACTGGACTGGGATGTTTTTCTCAATGTTAAATTGCCCTTGTATATAAACCTTTCCCTTATATGCATGTGAATGATTATGAATTTGTTTCTCTAGCCTACCCAGACTAACACAATACCCCTGAATAGATGACTGGTTAAAAAAAACCAAAAAAACCTGTGGTGCAAATGCACAAGGAAAAACTATGCATCCATGAAAAGCAACGATGAAACTGTGAGAAACCTCAAACAGTGAAGAGATCTGACGGACTTTATGCTGAGTGTAGCTAGTCAAGCACAAAAGGTCAAAGACTATATGAATTCACTGTGGTAAGAACAAGCAGCAGAATGGGCACAAGCTCCAGCTTGTAGGGAACCCAGTCTTCTGGTTAGGGTCAGACAGTGTGTGAGAGAGGCAAACCAGTGCCCATGAACCACAATTCACAGACTCTTATTAAGTATAGTATAGGTCACTTGACCAGAGGTGCCTTATGATCAAATGGTTGGGCGAGGAGTGAGGGAAGTTGTGTGCTAAGTGATTGTCATGTGCATCTGTGGTGAGGTCCCAAGGAGAGGGAGGTGGACCTGGCAGAGGGATGAGGCTTACTGATGGGAGGGAAGGCTTACTCATGGGAGGGGCAGCACAAGAGACAAGAGAGGGAATGATCACGCTTTGGGGGAATATAGATATAAGTTTGCTGATGGGATTGGAGGGAGGGATGATCTCTAGGTAGCGGAAAGGGGTGTCTGAGGATGCTTTTGGGGGTAGTGGGGGGAAAGGTCATTAGTGGTATGCAGTGGGCGGGCAACTTTGAATTAGGGTATCTGGGGTCCCAGAAACCCAGGCCTGTGACATGCAATGCTGGGACACTGAATCCTGCATCTTGGGGGCAAACCGGTTGCCCCCTGGCTGCATCAGGGAGATTCTACTGGGTGAACTGGACCCTTTCTCAAATGCATTTGTAACCTGAGAACTTAAGTTGGAAAATACAGGGTGTCTGAAGAAGCAGAAGACAGCTGTATGGAGAGTGGTATACTGTTGATTGACAGACAAGCAACGTCTTTCTACATGAATGTCCTATGAGCTGTATTAACATATGTATTGTTCCAGTAATCCTATGATGAACATTTTGTTTTATTTTGCTTATGCTTGTTCATATTAAGGTGCATCTCAGAGGTATGTTGCCATTGGGGGGGGGGTGAGGTCACCCTCATGAAGTTGTGTTATTTGTCTTTTTGCTTTTTGGTAAATGAAACCCAGGGATGTGGAGCATACAGGGAAAGCAAGTAGAAGAAGGATGTGGAGCATATAGGGAAAGCAAGTAGAGCAAGGGGGGATAATATAGAGGGATGGAAAGAGCAAAGGGAGATGATATCAAGAAGTTCAGGAAGTAAAAGTATGTTTGGAGACTGATTAGGGAAGAAATTTTACAATTCTGTTTGATACGATTGAACTATGAAATGATATGACATATATATTAACTTCCAAGTTACAGCAAATTAAAAGAAAAGAAAAAATTAAAAGTATATGAGGGGGTGCCCTCAGCCCCCCCCAAACCAGAAAAAGCTCTTCTTCATGGAACTTTCATAGTATGCATTTTCTCCTCTAGGCAGGCATCAAGCAGTTAGTACACCCAGGGACGTGTCCTGGAAAGGTTATCTAGCCAGAGTGGATTTTTTCATGAAAGCATTTCTGTTTGAACCTCTCGGGTTTTTCTTTTCTTTTTTTCTTTTGATGGCTGAACAGAGCAAAGTGCAGTTGTGAAGTTTTTTTTCCTGCTCAGCAAAAATGCCGAAGAAACGATTGTGATGTAGAACACAGTTTACAAGGATAGCAAAATCATATGTTCGAAAAATGTTTCCCAGAATGGAATTGCAGATTTGACTAATGCATGAAGGATAATGCAGAGGACTTTGAGGGTGATAAAGTTGTTTTGTAAAAAAATGAAACACATAGCTTTGAAAAAAATTATGGGTATTTTTGGTAATCTCTTGTATAGCCAAGACAGAATGTTGGGCTTCCACTAAATCCTAGCTTCCATTTAGGAACAATTATTTTATACCATGGTCCTGTTCAACATTCGTGATATTCACACTCAGGAAAGGAACAAAGAAAATACACATGCTTTAGGAAAGTGTTGTGAAGAATTTGACAGTGCCTGGGTATCAAATAAAATAGCATATCTAATGTGATGTCAAATAAGTCCACATGGCAGAAGTATACCAACACCAATCACAGAAGAAAGAATCCAGTGTTTATGACAGTGGGAGCGCAGGATTCATTTGTGGAACCACATAGTAAATAAGCCTCCATACTGCTCCCCAATCTAAAACTGAGGGATGGGGAGAAAAATGCTCACTAAACAGAGTGCTTGGGAGAGAGAGGAGTATAAATCAAAGGCATAATCTGACCAGAACAATTAAAAGCTTTGTCAGAAGATACAGGCTGGACCTGATTTGGTTTCTGAAATATTCTGTACTTTTGGTATGTATTGTTTTGTTTGTTCATATTAGAGTGTATCTCACAGGTGTTATTTCAATGAAACTCACCTTTCTGAAGCTGTGTTAATATGCATTTCTGTTTTTCAGATATGAAACCCAAAGTTCTTGAACCTATGAGTACAGCAAGTAGAATAAAGGACTCAGGGAAGTAGAGCACATGGGTGGGAGTTGGGTAAAAGACATGATATCAAGGAGTTGGTGTAGAAAATGGTGGCTGGAAATTGATTGTGATGGTAATTGCACAATTCTACTGACCATGATTGAAATAGGGAATGATATGCTATTTATATTAAATTCCAACTAATAATTAGAAATAAAAGACAGGACAGATTTGTACTTTTTAAAGTATATCTTTAGTGCCTAAATGCAGGTCTTCCTTGAATCTCCCAGCTACAGTGTGTTCATCCATCTTGTGTGAACCCAGGCGTTAATCATATAATGAATAACTATATTAATCAACTTACCATTATAATATTTACACCTCTACAATCCCTATTCATTACATCCTCCATCAATTAGGCTTGTGTTTTAATTAGTAATGGAAGCATCCTAAATAAGCTTTTAAACAAATAGAAGCTTTTCTCACTTAAAACAATCTGAAGATAAGAATTTCTAGATTTTTATGTAAGTTTAACATTCATAAAGAGCATAGGAATCTCATCTTTGACATTCTGCCCATTTAATGTGCTGCAACTTAATGCTTTGATATGATATTTGCATTTTAGACATCAGTAATCCATACACTTTTTTTTTTTGGTTCTTGGGGCATCACTGCTCTCTGGTGGTGGGAGCAGGAGGTCCAGCCTTGCTGCTGGATTTGAATGTCCAACCCAGTGGGCCACAGTCCAGCGCAGAACCACTACGCCACTGGGGCTCAGCCCCATACATCTTTTGATACTTGATATTGGCTATAATCCCCAGACCGTAAAGCACTTTTCCCATTTTTCCCTTGTGTTCATAGTTCTGTTTGTCTTTATTTCCTTCCTGCTTTCCACATTTTATCCCTGGGCAAATGCAATTCTTTGATCTCTTATGATTAGTTGTGTTATACTTTATCAGCCTATTGTTTACTGAAAATTTAGTCCCCGGAGGTGAATCCAGTTCCAAGCTTTAAAGGTGACGAAAGATCATTATCTTGGAGATTCTATCAGTCTCTATAATCCAGTCATTCTGGTCTTTTAAAATTACTTTTAGTTTCATTTTGTTTCACGTTTTTTTTTTGTTTGTTTGTTTTTTACCATTTTTCTCAGGATCTCTAATAAGGTTTCCTTGAGAATTGTTTCCAGAGGCAACCAGGAATCATCCAGTTCTAGTTACAGGGTCATGGAAGTTGGATTTTGTGTCACCCTTCTGTCCTTTGAGATAATTATTTTCGTGACTTTGCTGTCTCCGCTCTTCTTTGTTACAGAGAGAGAGAGAGATCAATAGTTGAATGTTCGATGGCCCTTCCAAAGTTTTATAAAACCCAGTTACTATTTAGCAAAGTAGGATGTAGAACATTGACTTGGTGCCCTATGTTTTGCATTTGCATTCTTAATTCACTCCCTCATCACCTAGTGGCACTGTTGGACAAACATTGGGCTGCTCTGACTCACACCACCAGTGGCTTCTTGGGAGAGCTATCAGTTCATGGAAAATTTTGTACTTTCTGAAACCCTATTGAAGATCATTATGAATCAGAATTAACTTGATGGTAGGAAATTGCTTTAGTGTTTTGACTCATGGCCCAAGAAACTGCTAGAATTCTAGTCATCACACTCATGGTCTAGCCATTAGGAAGGAAGAAGGGAGCAAACAAGAGAATGTCTTTTCTCTTTAGAAATCCTTAGAAATGGGGCACACGACTTCCATCGATGTCCTATTATCCGGCCAGCAGTCATCGGGCTACACTTTAACTATGAGGGAAGATGGCGAATTTCTTTATACTGGGTGGTCACATGCCCCAAGTTCATCTTATTTGCATACTCTTTGAAATCCTTTACTGTTTCATAATTTCTTTATATACTTTCATAATAAATTTGAACTTTTAAATGGAAAGAAAACATCAATGGAACTTAACAAGAAAGGGGCACTTTGGGAAAATCAAGCTGAGAAAATCATGCTTCACACTGTCCTTGGGATCTGGCCTCCCAGGATCTCATTCACCTCTGGTAACTCAATCCCCACACCAACCCTCATTATCCATTCTCACAAGTCCTGGTCCTCCCAGAAGGATTTATTAGTTGAGTTTGGGAAAGGCAATTAGAAGCTTAGAGTGAGATTTATATTTGATAAGAGCTCCAGTGACTTTCTCAGAATTTCATCTAAATAACCTGAGCTTTTTATTTTTTTCTTTTCTTCCTCTCTCTAGTTTACTGAATTACATTAAATCAGATACTAGAAAAAGAAACTATTCTGCAAAGAATTTGATGAAATGAAATGCTTTTGTTTATAGACAATAAGATGAAAAGGACAATTTCATTTAATCTATGAATACATTCATGAAGTAATTAAATGTAAAATACACCAAATGTTTTATTAATTAATAAATGTTAACTAAATACTTACAATGTGGCAGACACATTGCTAGGGACTGGGGTACTTGTTATCACTACAGTTCAATTGGCCTCAGTCTGATGGTCGCCCCATGTAGAGCAGTTGTATGTCATTCCTATAGCTGTTGATTAGACCATTGTAACTCGTAGAGTTTTCATTGCCTGGTTCTCAGGAATAAATGAACAAGCACAGCAACCATGGTCCTGCCTATTGTAGACTAAGTGATGCTGACAAAAATATTCATGTCTTGTTCTCTGGAATAAGTTTTTATCACTAAAGCCCCATATATTCCAACTCCTAATCCTTATTTCTTTCCAATTTCTGTGTTCTAATCACCAATACACAATTACAATGTGCCTGTTTGATCAAATTTCAAATTGCAGAATTTGACAAAACTCTTCCTTTTTATTGGGGGGGGGGGGCCTCACTGCTCTCCGGTGGTGGGAGTAGGAGGCCCAGCCCCACTGCTGGAATTGAACCTCCGTCCCAGTGGGCCTCAGTCCCACACACAACCACTATGCCACCGGGGCTCAGCCCGACAAAACTCTTCTTTTTGTCATCCATGGATGGCATTTAAATTTGAATGATAGTCAAACATACTGGTCTTCCCTATAGAACTACATATATGATTATCACCGAGAGCATTTTTCTTCAGGTTAGTGCTTGAGATGTTCTTTTTGACTCTCATTTCTGGTAGCTGAAAAGAAGATTGTCCAATTCAAAATGGTCAGTGTCTATGTCAGTTCCCTAAGGACTAGGATATTGGTCCTAATGTTTCCCATCTCATTTGGATGATTTTCAATTTTTCTGGATTTTGTACATTCTATATTCTGATTATTACTTTTAGAAAGGCACTATATTTCAAATATGAGTCAAATGAAGGTATTGAAATCTTTACTTCACTTGTGTGTTCTTTGAGGAGGTCTTGCTTCACTTGTTGTATTTGAGTGACTTCCAACCCTATGGACTCATATTTCAGCAAGACATCAAATAATTTTTGCTGGCCTTCCCATCCACCCACTCCCAGGAGAAGATTTCCAACCCCTTCTTCCAGTCTCTTATAATTTGGGAGAGCTGTTGAAATCTGTCAACCACAGGTGACCATGCTGGTATTTGAGATGCTAATGAGAGATCTTCCAGAATTACATCAAAATGCAAGCCAGTACATTCTAACTGATAAATATAATTCTCTCAACAACATGAATTCTGACTATACATGTAGACCTTCCTGCGTGGAATACACAGAAATCAAATTGACTACATGTGTAGAAAGAGACGATGATGATGATAAATATAATCACCGGTCAAAATAAGGCTAGGGACTGACTAAAGCCTAGAGCATCAATTGCTCTATTTCTTCAAGTTTAGAATAAAGAAAATTTGAAAAAAAGTACATCTCACCTGAATTTAGAGACTATTGATTAGAAACTGTTAGAGACTAATAAAATCGATGTGTTGGATACTAATGACTGTGAAAACCCTATGGATTTTGGAATGATATATGACATTATACATGAAGAAACAAATGTCAACAAAAAGATAGTTTAAAAGGAGACCAAAGTGGATGTCACAAGATAACAAGTGATGAAAATTTCTCCTGAATGTAGACACAATAAGGAAGAAATGGCAAAGTAAATGGGCAGCTCAAGAAAATAAAATGAGGCATTATACTGTGCAAAGTTCTAGAGATAGAAAACCAAAAGAGAAGAGTACTCTTGGCATTTTTCAACCTGAAAAGACTAAAGAAAAAAAATTCAAATCTCAAGTTGAAATAGTGAAGTGTTCTATGGCCAATGCCAATGTTTCCCCAGCCTCCCCTAAAGGATAAGAAATATCAAAGGTAGACTGAAGTCGTACATAGAAGTAATGTTCCAAAAAGAGATGATTAACATTCAACCACTCCAGGAGCTTTATATGCTTAAAAATTGATTTTTTTGAAGGAAGAATGTCAAGCTTCCCTGAAGGCATTGGTCAAAAGCAATACTCCAAGTATTGATGGAAGATCAATAGAAATCCAAAAGAGATTCCAGGGCAAGATGGCGCCGAAGTAAGCAGCCCGTACCTGGAGCTCCGGTGAGTTTGGTGTCTGGGGGGTCAAGGGGGGAGAGTTCTGGTGAGTGGAAAGCTCCCTACAAGTGGGCCTCCCAACCCAGGAGGGGACCCTGACCCACTCCACTTTTTTCTTGAGCCCAGGGAGCTAAGTCTCTATCTCGGAGATTTCCCGCCGGCGGCGAGACCTTAGTGTCGCTCCCCATCGGACTGTGACTTCCCCAGTCCACCGTCTTGCCTGACCGCAGCCCAGGAACAGGACAGCCAGGCTGTGGGGCGTACTAGGACAATTTCCAATTACGACATAGCAGAGGCCCACTCACCACTCCCACGTGGAGGAGCCGCTCGTCTCCCACGGTCCCTCCGTGCAGGGGCGAGCAGCGACTGCGCTCGGCTCCCTACCTGCAACCATCCAGCCCCCAAACAGTGATAGTTTGGCTGGCTGGGCTGGGGCACCCAGCACCGGTGCCTGGGCCGCCTCCAGCACCCGCGCGGCAGGACTTGCTCCCTGCCTGGTTGGCGGGCCCGGCTCCCGCCATTACTGAGGTCTCATTCAGAAGGAGCCGCCATCTCCCTGCGCCGCACCCTGCCCCGGCCTGGGTCGTGGGGAAGGCCAGGTAGCCGGGCTCTCCACCTTGCCGGGAGCTGCCCCTGTGGAGCGTGGGAAGGGATAGGGGCCTGTTTCTCCCTGTGGGACAGCGTGCGCCGCCCTGTGTGGCGGGCAATCAGCTTGGATCATACTCGAACCGGTGGTGCCTTTTCGGCCCGCGCGGTTCGGAGGGACTGCACACCATCCTACTTTACCCTTAACTTTCCTCTCTCCCTTTTCCTCTGCGGGTGCTCTGGTATAGCAGGCCTGTGTTGAACGGGTAATTGGACAATGCCTGAACGCGTAGGGTCTGGAATTCAGCCCTAACAACTTCGCGCCATTTTCCTTCCCCTGGCCCTCCTCCCTTCCTGCCTTTACCCTGTGCCCTGCTTTGGTACGGCGTGGTGATCGGATAGTCCCTGAACGCGAAGGCCCTGGAATTCAGCCCTACCAACTTCGCGCCATTTTCCTTCCCCTGGCCCTCCTCCCTTCCTGCCTTTACCCTGCGCCCTGCTTTGGTACAGCGTG